>BDDA01000486.1:58125-87365 GCA_001662385.1 Chlamydomonas asymmetrica | reverse complement strand
CTGTGTGACAACCCAGCAGGGTACCCAAAGCACCTCTGCATTACTGCGACACCGCCGCATCCTGGGCTGCAGTATGGCGCACACATTTGCAGCACAAGGCACCCTCACCCCCCATGGACCATCCCACCACAAACATCAACACGACCAACCCCGCCAAGTTGTGCTGCCTTCCCTGCAGGCTTGCTACACCTTTTCTTGATTTCAGTGACTCCATGAGTAGGCCCGTGAAGCTACCCACCTGCCAGTATGGCTACCAACACGTAGAGGGGAGTATCGGCAGGAGTATTGGCCTCAGATAGGAAAATCTCACAAGTACAGTCATGCAATGCCTAGGCCTAGGAAAGCCTAGGGTATGCCTATGCAGATGCCTATGGGACTGTGAGTTGCGTTGCAGCGCTGCGCCTCCTCACCTGCAGGTCCACGCCAATCACGAGCGAAGTGTAGATGCGCGGCACGGGCTCGCTGCCCGGGGACGCCAGCTCAATGCTCTGCATGCTCAGGCTGCGGCTGCTGGGGCCCACCAGCAGGCTGCCGCCGCTGCCGCCGCCCACACCACCACCCGCTGCGTCGTCACCACCACGCGCCGGACTGGGCGACACGCGGAACAGGAAGCTGCTGGGGCCGCCGCCGTCGCCACCGCCGCCGGCAGTGAAGCTGCTCTCCGTGTCAGCCGGGGGCGTGGTCAGGCCCATATCACTGGCATCCTTGCGAGCATCGCTGCTGCTGGCGTGCGGGCCATGCTCCGGGCCCCGTGCGCCGCCGCCATGGCTGCGGCTGCCGGTGTAAGCGGCAGCAGGCTTGGCGGCGGTGGCGGCGGCGCTGGAGCGCCCACCCCTGCTGCTCGCTGCAGGCCCTCGGTTGATGAGGTAGTGGTTGATCACGTCAGACACCTGCATGGCCGCGCAGCAGAAGCGCAACATGGATGACAGTCCAGGAGGGTCATGTGTGGCTTCATGAGTCATGCGTGGGCCAGAAGTGGGAGGAGAGTCGCGGGGGTGCAGGCAGGGTTGCGTCCCTGCAAGTGTGCAACAGCACACCCGCTTGCATAGACAACAGTGGCACAGCAGTACAGCACCTGGGTTTAGGGTTTCTTGCTTGCTGCGTCCCCTACTCACAGATTCGTTTGCTCGATCCCTTTATCCTCTCTCGCCCAACTGTCACCCAACTATCACCCCAGTCCCTTAACCAACTCTCACCCAACTGTCACCCAATTCTTTACCCTCTCTCACCGAACTCAGGGACCAAGTCTCGCTCACTGACTCAACCTGCTCAACCAACTCGCTCGCTCGCTCACCTGCAGTAGCTCCGACTCCTCGTTGGTGGTGCGCCACACCTCCGTGCCTGACGGCGTCTGCCCGCCGCTGCCCTCACCCACATCGCTGCCCACACTGTAGTGGCTGTAATGGCTGTAGTGGCTGCGCCCGCCGCGGGCCATAAGCACGCTGCTCCTCGGGTGGTACGGCAAGTGCTGCCGATCTGATGAGGCCAGCTGCCGCAGCAGGCTGGACACAGGCCTAGGCCCCGGCGCATCACCTGCCGCTGCGGAAGCATACACAGGGTCAGGCTGCGCATGCACCTCGTGCGCGGCCAACGCCCCCGTGCCTGGATCTGGCAGCACCACGAACGGCGAGCATGCACTGAGCTCTGTTGACGGCGAATCGCCAATGTGGGGCTGCCAGAAGCCTGCCGCCTGGTTTTGCCTGGCAGCAACCGCTGGCACCGGTGGTGCTGTCCTCACGACAACGGTGGGTGAGGCACTGCCAGGTGGTGTGGCAGCAACAGCAGTAGCAGGTGTGTGTGGTGAGGTGGTGAAGTGTGAGGGCGCAATTGCAAGCGAGGTGGTGCTACCCGTGTCATTGTGCACAGGTACATGCACAGGCTCAACCAGCTCAACCTCGGGCGCAGCAGCTGCGGTACGGTCTCGGCGCCTAGCACCTGCAGTGCCCAGGGGCCACAGCATTGAGAGAAGGGACCACGGCCGACGCTCCCAGCGGCCCTGCTGCTGCTCTTGATCCTGCTGCTGCTGCTGCTGCTGCTGCTCGTCGGGCTGGCGCAGTGCTGAGGCGGGCGGGGCAAGCTGCGTCGCAGGCGATGGCGTTGCACGTGCAGCCTGCGTACGCGGAAGGGCGCCAGGACAGGCAGCTTGTTAGGCTCGGGGCGTGTTTGTGGCAATTGAAGGTGTGCATGCGCGCACGACTGTGCGTGTGTGTGGGTTGTTTACGAAGGCAGGCGAGCAGTGTGCGCGTTTGCATGCGCGAGGCACGATGAAGCGGAACGGAGTGTTTTGGACAACAAACACACACGCACTGCCGTGGAACGCACATGACCGTGGCTTACAGCTGCCATCCTGTTGAGTGCCACCAACTACCCGTAACACTGTGCCTAGTGCTCGCAATCCAGGTAACTACCGTATGCAATTGGACAGACATTCGCCCCTCCCCCATGTTTCCCAACGCTGCTTGCCTGCGGTGTCCCCTCGTCGAGCTGTGCAGCGGGCGCGTCAACAGCTGTGTCGTTGTCGTTTGGTGCACCCGCCACTGCCATGCGCCAGCGGGAGCCCCTGCCTGCCCCCGCGCTAGCGGCTCCACTGCTGACAGCGCCAGCAGCAGTGCTGGCAGCTGCGGCCGGGCTCGCAGCGCTATTTGTACCCGTAGTGTTTGTGGCTAGGCGGCCCACGCTGCTGCTGTTGTTGACGACAGGCACACGGGCAGCATACGCGTGCGTGCGCGGGGACGACACCTGTCGGTGCACCTGCGGGGGCACGCCAGGCCAGTCGCCCTGGAGCGCACCCCCACCTCCACCGCCTCCTTCCTCCGCAATCATGCTGTAGAGCGCACCCGCGGCGGCGCTGACGACGTTGGCAGCGCCGGCGTTGTTGCTGTTACTGACTGCGTTCGCCGCTTCCGCGTTGGTGGCAGTGCTTTCGCACGCGCTCCTGATGACGTGCAGCGGCACGTGCCCTGTGTTGATGGTGCTGTGGGAGGGACGGGAAAGGACGGCGCCACCGCCGCATGCAGGCCAGATAAGGGAAGGGCACACAAGGGAAGGGAAGGCGGGGGAGGTGAAGACTCAGGAGCAGGTCGCCGCAAGTCACAGCCCTCTCACGTTGTGCACTATGTGTTGCGTGAGGTCTCACCACCCGCAACGTGGATGTACATGCAAATGGGCGGCGGCGCACCTGAACCACAGTGTCGACATGAACGCTGGTCGCGGGTATTCGTCCGAGGACGCTGGTAGGCCGCCCACAGACACCGACGCGTCCTGCAGCCGCAGCGCCACCTGATCCTGCTGGCCCGGCGCTCCGCCCGATCCTCCTCCGCCTCCTCCGCTGCCGCCGTCAATGTCGTTGAGCCTACCTGCTGCGCCTGCCGGCACGCTGCGCGGACCTGGCGTGGCAGCAGCGCCTGCAGGCGGCAAGCTCAAGGCGGCCCCCTGCTCGCCCCGCCTCTGTCCCGCGGGTGCGTTTGCGATGGCGCCATCAGCCCCCGCAGCATGCATGGATGGGTACGGCATCAGCTTCTGACCCATGTCGGAATCATTGTCCCGGACCCCATGACGGCCTCCATGCAGGGAGGGATGCTGCAGTGGCTCCTCGTACTGCGCAGGATCAAAGAAGATCTGGGTGGTAGGCGCCTCGAGATCCGGGTCAGCTCCAGGGGGGGAGCGCTGCTGGCCGGGGATGCCGCGTGCACTGCGGTGGCGGCGGTGGCGACGCGCTAGCAGGACCAAGCCCACCACCACAAGGGCCAAGCCTGGCGGATCGCACGCACACACACACACACATGCACACACATACCGGTCTACACCAGCGTTGTTGTTTCCAGCTGACGGACCCGGAAGCAGGTGAAGTGCTCTCCTGGACCGCGGGCGCCAGCAGTGATGGCAGCAGCATATCACGATGGCAGCCTGATGGGAGGGAGGGGCTACCCAGCGGTGATTGTTTCACCGAGCGAGCACCCCAAGCATGCACCCCCCCGCTCCTCACTTGGACACACACACACACCAGCACGTGCGGCACGCACCTCCCACCACGCAGGGCACGACGATGGCGGCAGGCGATACGCTGCTGCTGCTGGAGTCCACTTTCCCCACCGTTCGCTCGTCTGACGGCACTGCTGGCAGGTAGGGGTAGCTGGCCTCGTGCTCCCTGGTGGCGCAAGAGCACAAGCACGTGGGACCCAGCACCGTAACACGTGCAGCGCTTGCCACCGTCACCCACGCGCGCGCACACCCCGCAGGTCTATTGTGGCAGGTCCACCAGTAAGCAACAACCACACTGCTGGCATCATTTTATGACCATGCAGCATTCATACAGGCCACATGCCTGTGTGTACAGCCCCTAAGCACCTCACCTGAGGCAAGCAGTAACACCTGCAGGCAGGAAGGGAGCAGCACAGCAGCGATTACCAGTGGTGTCAGCAACGTCAGCGCGCAGCGGGGCGACACACAGGGAATCACGGGTGCGGGGGCACAGGGGAACCCGGGGGGCGGGCGGGGGGAGGCCAGGTGCTGGATGGGTGGAACAGGTGGGAAGGGGGAGAGGGGGATCAACAGCGACGCCGTCACCGCCGAGAGAGAGAGAGACACACACACACACACGTGTGTGTGCATGCACGCGTGTGGGGGTTGAGGGTGAGGGTGGGCGCCAGGCAGGGGAGCGGAGGCGGTGCAGGGGTCGGGGCGCAGCAGGCGGATCCACCGCCCGCAGGCAGCGGATGAGCGGCACGCCAGCGGCACGGCGTGTGTGTGTGGGGGGGACACGCGGCGCCATGGGCCGCTGCAACATACTGTAAGCCATCTGCACCGCCCTTGCGACACTGAGCGTGCAGTGCGCCATCACCTGGGGCAAGCGCCATGCACCCGCGCTGCTGGTCACCCCCACCCCCAACCCCCCCACCCACAAAGCTCAAGCGCGCGTGAACCAGCACACACGTAAGCAATACCCTACTAGTGCTGAATTAAAAACCATTACAGCTTTCAAGATTGATAATTTGGGCGCCGCTCACTCACTCATGCCTGGTGCGCACTCCTCCTGCGGGACCACGATGTTGGACACCATCAGCACGTTCTGCAGCCAGTAGTTGTACCCGGCCGGCACAACAGCCGCCCCTCCGCTCGCTGCGTTCAAGCTCGGCTGCACCGCTGACTGTGACAGGTCTATAATGCGGAGCGTGTGGTTGGCCGGCCAGCAGTACGCGCTGTGCAGTGCGCTCGCTGCACGGCACACGGGCGCGTCGTCGGCGGGCGGGCGCAGGGCCTGCGTGCCGGGCGTGGCGGCGGGCCTGGCGGCCTGCAGCGCCTGCAGGACTGCGGGGGAGGCGTAGTAGGAGGCTGGCAGGCTGGCGCTGACCAGCAGCACGGCGTCCTCCTGAGGCAGTTGACGGCCCGGGGGTGAGGTGACACAGCGGTGTGTATAGCAATTCGTGAGGTGCGAAATGTACGGTAAGGAAAGCGGGAAGGAACACGTGACACCCTGCGGATGGGTTGCGGAGTGCTTGGCATGGTTTATGTGACTGAGGGAGCAGCATGCATGCTGTGGGCGAAATGCCTTGTCGTCGCTTTGCCACAGCATTACATGTGTCGTCAGCATCAGCGCAAGCATATTGACAGCGGCCACCATTGTAGGACACAGCAATTACTTTGCTCTACAGCAGCAGAAAGGGCTGCACAGGACACACATATGCTGTCCGCAGGTCCCTGTGGTGCAGTTGCGGTAAACATGTCTGTGTGCCTTCAATAACTACACTTTTTCTCACCACAAGTACACGTGCTGCTGGTGGAAACACGGCCGAGAGTATGTCGAGGCCTGCGCAGAAGGCAAGGCAAGCAGACACAGTGAGAAGCACTCCTGGGTGCTCCCTCCAACCTCGCCGAGCCTTGGGGCAGGTCGTGACTGCATCCATCGGTCCCACTGCCCACTCCACCTACTCAGCCCACGCCAACAATCAGACAGGACCAAAGATTGCATACAGCAGCATCAGACGCACGGCCCTGACATGACCCCCAGCGATGCACTGCTCCACACATTGCCAACCTGGAAGCGTAGTTTGGCTACCAGCGCGGAACCTGTCAGCAAACAGGGAAGATGACAACAGCAATTGTGGACGATGGACCTTAAAAGCCGAATGCACAGGTCGAAGTGAGGCCTGCAAGGCTTTGACACAGTGCCTCTCCAGGGTCGTGGCACCCGCAGCTTACCCAACAAGCCAAATTCGTGACCAAACAAGCGTCACGTTTGCCTTCAGCTGCAGCCGTTGACTGACAAAGTTGAAGTCTACCAATGGCCACGAGGCCCTGTCAGATACGTTTCCTTGGTTTGAGCCGCTGATGGTCACGTTGCGAGAAACGACGAGCTCTGCTCCGTTGGTAATCGTCAGGTCTGAGACGACCAATATGGATCGAACCGAGGGGTCCGCCAAGGCTCGGTACAGGTCGCCCTGAGAGCTCACGCTTGCAGCTGAAGGCAAACCCTGCTGCTGCTGCTCCTGGACAGCAGCAGCATGCACGCTTTGTCCGTGCACGAGCAGGACGAGAGCAAGCATGGTCGAATGGAGGCACAGCATAGACCTCCCAAACAGCCTTGAGTGGTCCTCCGTCTGCTGGCCCATGTCGCAGGAAAAACTTGCTCAAACACTGCTAGGCAGCTGCATGCCCGGCAAGGCCGCATTTTCTCGCGGCATGGGGTACTTGTCACCACACGTCGCGTCACCTGTGAACAGCTGCGTCAGTTGCATAACTATAATCGAAACGGTACTTTGTGTAGAAGCTGGTGTGTTGTGTGCTGCTCAAAGCGGGCCGGCTTGAGAGAAGTTCAAGTAAAAGTTCACCATATGAATTTGGTTATGAGTTCTCATGCCCCCCCCAAGCGCACCCTTCACTACACCACACTGGAATGTTTGTGGACGTTGACCTGCTGTGCTTATTTCCACTAATCTACATTGCACATAGATAGGCTTGGCACGTGGGCTGTTGAGGACTAGCCGCACGTGTATATGGCGCACGTGCTTTGACATCCCCTCGCTGCAACCTTCGTTGCGCCAAGTGTCGCGCACCAGTTGACCTACAGGTAGTCCAGGTCATGAACGGCTCTCCTGCAACACACAACTCCGCACTAAGGCAAGGGCGGAGCGGCTGCACAAACCATGTCAACCTCTCTTTTCAACGGTCAACTCTGCTATACGACGATGTTAAGGCTCAAGTACGCATGAGGAAGGACTTGTAAACCCTGCACGTTGGGTTATGCAGAGGCGCGGCAAGTAATCCCGCTTGACAGTCTGCAGTTTCCTGAGGGCCTGGTGCTGCTGGTCATCTAGCCTGTCGCAAATTAAGCCTCAGGGCGAAATGGTCACAGGTAGCCTGCAGGACGTTGGTCGGCTGGGCTGTGTCAGGGTGCCTGTGGTGTTGGGCCCTGCCATGGACGTCACCATTCCCGCGCGGTACGTATGTGGTTGCACGTGCAGTGCATCGACAATACAGCAAGACGCTTCAGGCAAGGCAAACGCAACCCCGACAAGAAAGGCACCCGGGTTTCTCCTGCTGCCTACACATATGTTATTGGCCGGATCACCTTGAATTCCTTAACATGGCTGCTGCCGAAAGTGCCAAACGTGTGCTGCCGCACCTTGAGCACACTTCTGCAGCTGCGCGGTACAAAAACGGTTCGGCAGCTGCAGGAGTGTGCTCAAGCACGGTCGCCGCTGCATGCCATGTGCCTGCAGCCTGCGGCACGGGAAACGACCTCAACGTGTCTTGCGTGCAGCACTGATGCGTGTGCCCACGTAGCTGCCGCACGAACAACACCAACGGTGCGTCGGCACTCGGCAAGTGCAGATGGTAGAGTCACATTCCTGGCTGCCTTAAGTGTCCCAGCAGGTCGAATGCTCACGCACAATGCAGTTTTCAGGTTGAGCTACGACATGTTCAGCGGGTATGAACGAGAACAGCGCAATTCACACACATACCAAGGACTGCTTGCGCGAGCGCTTCTTCACTTGGTCAGCGTGGGACCGGCCGCAGCTTACGCAGCCACGCCCAACCGCTGTGTACGTTGCGTTGCGCTCTGCACTCCCCTCATGGGGACGGGTATAACAGCGAACCTGCTTCCCAACCTTGATCACATGACGGAGGCCTTGATCTCACACAGAAACCAAATCGTTGTCATCCTCGCCCGCACTCCACAGGAACGACACTGATGGTGCTGGCAAGGGTGGTTCATCCATCCTTTACCATGCCAAAACAAAAAGGAACAATCATTACACTGAACAACGTTGCATGCACGGGCAGTGGGAGGCTTTGTGCAACTGAACACCACATTCAGACTGTGAGACCACTGAAAACTCAAGCGAGGCAGGCGAGTACCGGTACATGCCGCTGGCTTGTATGTCATGCTTTTGAACGCATACATGTATGCGTGCAAGCCCGCGCATCGCATGATAGCACGCAAGTACCCACGGTGGTCAGTACACCACGGGCGTTCGCAGCGTAGGCAATATGTGCACAGCGCCGTTGCCAGGCAGCATGCACCGCATGCACAGCATTACAGCAACAGATCTGAGGGGCGACGGCGCACGCGCCATGCATCGCTCACATGCATGCATATGGGCGTATGGCGCAAATGCATGACGCTGCCACGGCCTTCCCCTGCTCACGCATCAGGCGACGCACCCGTCCGCACTGATGGTGTCAGCTGCCGGGCGAAGAGGCCCCAGCAGTTGAGGGGCACAACCAGGACCGCAGAGGAAGGGGTGAGGCAAGAGGTATAGGTAGGGTCAGGGATATAGGTGGGGTCAGAGGGAGGGGGCAAGAGAGGCGCATGGCATTTGCACGCCAGGATGCTGTGCGTGATAAGGACACCGGTTGGCCTCACCAGCAACGCTAGAGCTCACCTAACACCACGCCGATATACACATCGTCATCCGGGGTCGGCGCCATGTACTGGTCGGGGGTTAGCATGACACTCCTCATGCTGGCCATACATACCTCAATACCTGCCTGAGTGAGACGCAAGCTGGAATGCCAGGTCTGCATGTATGCAAAATGTCGAGACGAAGTAACAACCGGCACTCGCAGCACTATTGAAGCACGCGCATGGCCAAAGCAAGCGCGTGGGTCGCACAGCTACCTGCCCTGCTGGCAATTGGTGACAGCAAAACAGCATGTGAACATGACCCTGAACATGACCTGATGATATGTGTTGTAGTAAGCAAACGGTGTTTGCGGGTGTGCAGGGGATGGGGGCCAAAGCATGGAAGTGAGATAGGAAGGGGATGCACCACATTGGCAAAGTCACAGTCGGGCCTTGGCACAGCTCAGCCTTCCACTTTGCAGTCACGGCTGTGCTGGCACATTAAGCGGTCAGCAAACATAGACAATGCCGCCAGCATGCGGTTGTCGGCATGAGCTACACGCACACATGATAACATTTACCTCAACAACAACGGTACAGGCACTAAACAGTCCATCACCATCACTGCTGCTTTATTACTTCACTTCAACAGCCAAGCAGTCCACCCACAATCAAAATCGAATACGAGCAATGGACTATACATCATCTGTCCCCATCTGGGGGGAGCATGGGCCTTTTGGCCGACACGCTCCTGATGTAACATAACATAACATACATCATCACGGGTGTCCTCACCTTCAGCGTGTCTCTGGGCTGGATACGAGGAATGACATGCAGTCATGCACCATCATGCTCATCGCCACACGCCAACAAGTACGATGGCTGACACAATGCATGCGTTTGGGAATACACTTTTTGAACACAAGCTTTTCAATTTGCTGTGGACAACCAAGAATGCAAGAGCAGTTCCATGCATGGATGTCGCACACTTTGCACAACACCAACACGGTGCGTGCAGCGCCCTCTGCGGTTGCGCATGCCCATGCCAGCAGGTCATGCATCACGGCTCCGCGGCGGGGCCGACACAATGTATTCAGGGATGCTACGATGCTCAGGGATGGTACGATGGTGACAACTGTGATTGCACTATTGCAGGCATTGGTCACGCAAGCGAGGGTGTGTGCGTAGCTGTATGGTAGGCAGCCAGGCGGGGGATGATTCGATGCGCTTGTCGTGCGCGTGCAGGAGGGTGGCATGCGGTGGGCGGTCTCAGGGACGGGGGATGGGGGAGAAGGGGAAAGGGGGAAGGGATGCATCAGGCAAGGTCCGCGCCAACACCCAGTGCTAGCTTAGACATGCGTTTTGCCGATTCTGGCAACTTATCATAGAAATCACAGGGGCAGCGCAGGCCATGAGGGATTGCACACGGCTTGACATGCTGGGGCCACACGCGCCTGATGCCCGCCTGCCTGACGCGAGGATAGATGAGCAAGGTGCATATGGAGAGGAGTGGTGCTCGGTGCCTAGCAGGGGATGCATGCATCGGTATATATGTTATATGCACTTATGCAGGTGGCGTGCAGAAGCGCAAGCTGAGGGTGGGGCGCATGCGACATTCAGCACCGCAGAACAATGGGGCAACACACAGTGCGGCAGTGCGAAGTCGAGTGCGCAACGCTTGCATGCGGTACTGGGGCACAGTACGTGGTGTTGGCATGCGTTTGTGTACCGTATATGCTGCGTGTATGTAGAATGCAACGATCTCACCCGCTTTGCGGCTGTGCAGGGTACTTGCCCGCGATGACACGCCGCTTGCACGAGCGGCCACGTTGGCGGCGCAGCAACGGGTTGCTGAGCCTTCCAGGTATTCTCAGCCAAGGAGCCCTCTCGTGTACTGCACGAGCCCTACCAAGCGCCCTCCGCCCACGAGCCCTATTAAGCCCTCCAGCCAACCTTCGCGAGCAGCGGGTGGCGAGCCCAAGCCCGTCCCAATCACGCTGCCGAACACGCGGCAAGGACCATCCTTTAGGGCCCCTCACTGCATGACCTTCACTTGTGCCTAGCCACGATAGCGGGCACGCAGGCATATCCAGCAGCATGCTAGCAGCAACGGCAATGCTATTATGCTAATGACCTATACCGCTCATGTGCCGTTGTAGCCCCATCATGAGACCCGATGTGTGTTTTGGGGGGGCCAAGCATTGTTGGACAAAGAATGCATGACTGATAGCGGGTCATCACAGCGTGAAATATGACCCAAGCAAGACATGCAGTCCATGTTCTTCAAAATCCTACATGCATCACCGTGTGCGAATCAAGTACTAGCCCGCCCGTATGGGACAGAGGCAACCGCTTTCATGATCGATAACAGATGCACACGGAGGTCCCACCCACAGGAAGCGCACTTCCATGAAGCATACCCACCCGTAATACATCCCTCCGCTCTCCCCGCAAGTGCTGCCTGTGAGCACTGACTTACCATCAGCATTGCTGCAATAGACTGAAACACCGCCGTCGGTACATTATGCGTTCCTTGCTGTGTCATCATGGAACGGCGTCTTTTAACACAACATCGCTGTTGCGCTCATGCGAGGCGCCAGACGGGCACAGCGCCAACTAGATTCCCGAAGCTACCCGTTGCGAGGCGAGGTGACGCATACGGTCAGACGGGTCCTATGAAGGCCAGGGGTTCTTGCTGCCGCTGCCTGCTTCACACGTCCTGCTGTGCGCTACTTGGGGCCGTGGTGGCCGCGGTCGTGACGCTGCTGCGGCCCATGCCGAGGCTGCCGCTGGCGCTGCGCTGCGGCGGCGCGCTGGCCATGTTGCTGGCAAAGCTTGCGGGCATCAGCGAAGACATCGTCCCGACGGTCGCCTCGCTGGTGCTGCTGTTGCCCGACCTGGGTCCCGCCCCCCCCTGGGCGTAGTACGGGTTGAGTCCGCCGTACATGCTGGAGGCTGCTGCTGGCGGGCCCGCCAGCTTCTTGAGCATCATGGCCAGCCGCTTGGCCACCTCCGCGGCGGAGGGGCGCACCTTGGGGTCGTGCGACCAGCAGGACTGCAGGGGGGGGGGCAAGGGGAGGTGGGGGCAGGCGCAGGCATGATGATCAGGCGATGGTGACATGGCGTCACACAATGCATGGTGAATTGCCATGGCGCAGGGGAGCAGTAGGCACACAGTCGACTCGTACGCGCGTCCCACTCCCCATTCCCCTTCACCTCTAGTCCCCTACCCACTCGTATCATTTCCCTCCCGCACCCTCACTTGGCGTGCAGTGTGTGTCATGCAGCCCCACCTGCAGCAGCTTCCTCATGGCTTCCGGGCAGGCGGCGTCATCGTCAGGCAGCGGCAGGCGGTGGCTCATCACCGTGACAGCCACCGCCACCTCCAGCGGGGACTTGCCCTGCCAGGGCGTCCTGCGGTGCACGACAATGGTGTAGGTACAGGTGTTGCAGTGTTTACACTTGAAGTTGCTAGTAGTGCTGCTAGCCAAGGCCCGTACTCCTCTCTAGATGAGGACCGATGACGCTCGCACAAGCCCGTCCAACAGCCATGATAATACATTGGTGCAGAACGTGAGGATGGTGCCGAAGACTGTTCATAAGGACACGCCTAAGCTGCTGGGAGGGTGCATGCTGTACGGCGTTCCCGCTGTCTGCCTTGCAGCGGCAACGCATTGCTCGCACCCGGGTGTGATGCACTGTGCATGCACTGCGCACGATGCGTTAGGCTGCACATGCAGAAGCACGCCAAGCACCTGCCCCGGGCATCCCTTACCTGCGCGTTAGCATCTCCTGGATGACCACGCCTGCAGGCGGTGAGCAACACCGCATCCATGTGCAGCAGCCACATGCATATGGCACACCAGCATTTAGGTGTTCATGTTGCTTACACCATTACGGTGTGAGTGGCCAAGGAATGATGAGCGACAGGACACATTCACCGCCTCACAGCGGCTGCCACCAGACGAGTACACAGCTGCAGAACCGGACACGGCTAATTGAGCAGGCCTGAGCCCCAACTGCGTGCAGTGTGACGAGTGCAGGCGGTTGCGGCATGTAAGCCTCCCACAGGGTTGTGCAAGAGCTTAGGGTTTTAGGGGCATGTGTGTGGTGCCCTCAGAGCCCACGCTGCGGCCGCTGCCCATGTGCGCCCCCAGCACGCGTGACTCACCCAGCGAGAATATGTCGGCGTGCCACGTGATGGCGCTGCTGGAGCCATCAAAGCACTGCGCATCAACACAACACATATGCACACGCACAGTGCACATGCATGCGCATGGCTCACGCACCAGCCAGCACCTCCCGGCCACACCACTGTGCCACAGCAAAACAGCGCGGTCCCACCCATACAACGGAACACACCGGCTGTACCTCCTGACAAACTTGTTGACACTGTGTGCGCCGAAGTCCAAGTGCCCTCCCTTGCCTTGCCATGCTGCCACACATGCACAGCGGTGTGCGTTGTGAGCGGACGCACAGCGAGTGGACAGCAGAGGATGCACAGCGGCGTGTACGGTATGTACGCAAGGCAGCTCACCTCGGGCGCCATATCTGCAGCGTGCGTTGCATGTATGCGTACGGCCGGCATGGCGCAGCACCGAGCCAGAACGTGTTCGGTGATGACCAGATGATCCGCCGCCGCAAGCGACGAGGCATGAGGGGCGATCGGGGCAGGCAGGCAGCAAGCCAGTCAGGATAAGAGCAGGATAAGATTGTCACTCGGCAGCTGTCAGAGGCAGTTGTGGTTCCCACAGCAGCCTGCCCGCCCGACACACACCCTCTGCAAGCGCACCCAGCGCACTCTATATGATGATGGCGATGCGCATGACAGCTGCGAAGGAGCGCAGATATGACAGCGCCACAGGGAGCCACCAAGTCAAGGCATGCAAGCGGTCCAGTCATGCGTGCGTGTAGCAGCCCTCCCAGCAGGCGCAGCGGCGTCAATGCCTCTGCTGCTTCTCGCCCTGCCCTCTGGAGCCTCCTCGCTCCCATCTGGCCAGGGCAATGAGGCACCCAGGCAATGAGGCACGCCCACCAAGCAGCTACCGCTACTCACATCGTGCGGTGCCGGCCTCCGGGTGCTGCGTGTGCAGCGTGTCGATGCAAATGCGCGCCAGTCCAAAGTCTGTTATCTTGGCGAGCGTGGCATCCGCGTTCAATAGCACATTGGAGGGCCTGCGACCGGGTCGATGGCAAGGCAGGGAGGGAGGGACGGGGCAAGGGAGGGGAGCGACAATCAGTTATCACTTCATCATACGTTGGTCATATATGAACGGGCTGAAGGCGAACAGCCTGACGTGAATAAGTTGAAGAGTGAGGTGAACAGGCTGAGGTGAACAGGCTGAGGTGAACAGGCCGAGGGCCTGAAGGGCTCAAGGGTGCGTACGGAGTCGAAGCGCACCAGTCTCCTGGGAGTGGAGCCTGGATAGTGAGTGTGAGCAGCCAGTGCACTCAACCCCACAAGCATTCACCTGTACTAGTCCTTCGACACCCCTGCATGCTTGCGTGCGTCACTGTGTGGGTAGGACAGCATGCAAGCGCGTATGCCGCGCATGCGCACATGAGACAAATCAAATCATGTTGGTTTGCGCCGCATGTCTCACTTGAGGTCCCTGTGCACGACTGCCGGGTGCAGGTACGCCAGCCCGCACGCAATGTCCAGCGCGATACGCAGCACCTGTGCATGAGAGACGCACGACGAGCGAGTGGGTGGCAGCGCACCACAGCGGCAGCGCACACGGCAGGTCAGCCAGTTAACTCCTAGTTGGATGAGCATTTTGGGCCATTTTTGGGGGGTTCACAAGAACGGAGACAGCGCGCTTTGGAACAAGAGTTTGCTTGAGCCTACAGCACCTGCACGCAGCGCTTCCTGCCCATACGCGCGATATCACTGCCACGCCCTTCCGCTGTGCCTGGCTGCTGCTCCGTGGCACACTCCACGATCAGGCATTCACAGATGCAGCCATCCACAACCCCACACACAACACAACACAGCCTGCCGCAAACCATGCAGCACGCCACCACGGTCCTACCCTTGCCCCCTTCCACCCCCCCCGCTGCCCCCCTCTTCCCCCCCGCCTCTAACACGCACCTTGGTGAGTGGCAGCGCCTCCTCACTCTCATGGATGAGCTCGTGAAGCGTGCATGGCATGCGCTCCATCACGATGAACGGCTGCTGCTGCACTGGCGGCTGAGGCCGACACCCCGGTGCCGACTGCTCCTGTCGCTGCCCGCGCATGCTGCTGCTGCGGTCGGCTGTTGCGTGAGGCTGGCTGAAGGTCATGGGCATCGTCACAGAGGGCAGCATGGGGGGTGACGCGGACCCGGGTGGCAGTGGCGCGGCGGCAGGCGCGGACGCCGCCGACGGCAACGAAGACACGGAGGACTGCGCGGTGGCCAGCGCGGCCGGCGTCGCCAGCATGAGGTTGGTGCCCAGCAAGCGCACCACGTTGCGGTGCCGGCAGCGGCTGAGCACCGCCACCTCATGCTGCAGCTCGCTCCAGCGCTCCTCTGCATCACATCACAGATAGGGCTGCAAGGTGAAGCAGGCGGGATCCACACGTCAGCACAACCCGGCACATACATGGCCACACATGGCCGGCAGGCTTGTTGACATATGTAATGTGGCACGCAATGACGGATGAAGCCAACGGATCACACAGCTGCATGTACGCAGCAGCATCCACGGTGGCATCATGGTCAAGTACCGTCCATTACTACCGTACCAACAGCGCAGCAGGCGCGGCGCATACCGTCGCGCGTGCCACACGGCTGCACGCACAGCATGTCGGGACTAGCCCGGCTGGGAAATTGGGTATTGCCCTTAGTCTTGGGCAGACGCAACCGTGGGCGCAACCTGTCTGCCGGGATGTATCATGTACGTCAGTACGTGACAACGTGTCCCCTCTCTCTCCCTCCCCTCGCACCTGCGGTCTTTGCCGCCAGCGGCCCCCCCAGGCTGGCGGGGTGCAGCATCTTGACCGCCACGCGCCGCCCGCCCATCTCGCCGCCCAGCACGCAGCCAAACGCGCCGTGACCCAGCACATCACGCTCGTCAACCTGCACGCACAGCGCAGCAATCAGCCTTTGCAAGACATGCAGCGTCTCACCCGCCAGGGTAAATCCAGCAAAGCATGAGACGGCATCTCAAGGGACATTGAGGCATTGCGGTGCCAGCATCACAGCAGTGGTTCAGGAACAGGCGCATTGCGGCCGCCCACACGTCCCCCGCATAGCGCAAGACCGTGTGTCTCCTGGGACCTGCCTGTAGGTCCACGCCCATGACGAGCTGGGTGGGAATCTTAGGCAGCAGCTCGCTGCCGGGCGCCGCCAGCTCGATGCTGTGCGTCTGGCTGCGGCTGGAGCTGGCGCTACCGCCGCCGCCGCCGCCGCTGCCGCCGCCGGGGCCGGGGCCGAGCAGCCCGGTGGCGGTGCCGCCTGCGCTGGCGGGGCGCTGTTGCCCCCCCAAGTAGCGTGTGATGATGTCAGACACCTGCGCCACACCACACCACGCACCAACACACCACACCACATCACATCCGCATGCACCCGGCTGTCAAACACAACACCATGGCTGTCAAACACCTGGCTGTCACACACACACACACACACACACACACTCGCACACACACACGCTCGCGCTCGCTCGCACACACGCACGTGCATGCGCTCGCACAAGCGCTCGCGCTCGCACACACAGCTACACCGACTTTCCGGATCACTCTGGTCCGCCGCCAGGAGAGGGGAGTCCACGTCAAAACCACAATCCGCCTTGACCTGCAGCCTCCGGTGGGTCAATGCTTGTGTGAGCCACTGAACAGTCATATGCACACACCACTGAACAGTCATATGCACACACCACTGAGCAGTCATATGCACACACCACTGAGCAGTCATATGCACACACCACTGAGCAGTCATATGCACACACCACTGAGCAGTCATATGCACACACCACTGAACAGTCATATGCACACACCACTGAACAGTCATATGCACACACCACACCACACCTGCAGGAGGTCAGACTCATCGGTCGTGGCGCGCCAACCCGCTATCTCGGTCAGCGGCCCAGCGCCGCCGCTGCAGGTTTCGCCGCGACGTGTCGGGCTGGCGCCATGGAGCAGGAGCGCCTCCGGGCGCACCGCCGTGTCCTCGCCTGCATAGTCGGCAGCGCCCGTGCGGCCGCCGCCGACCGCCGCCGCCGCCGCCTGCACCGCAAGCGCGTCAAACACGGAGGCGTTCTCGTCCAAGCACGCGGCGAGCGGCGCCGGCACGATCGGCGTCCGCGCTGCCGCTGCCGCCGCCGCCTGCGCCACGACGCCCACATAGCTGTGCGCGCGACGCAGGAACCCCCCGCGACGCTTCTTGGGCTCTGCTGCTGACGCGCCACTGCCCGCTGCCTCAGGCGGGTTGGAATTGTGCCTGGCTGGGCTTGCGGCGCCGGATAGCCAGGCCCCGGCCGTTCCGGCAGCGTTGGAAAACCTGCTCGCCTGGCGCTCGCTGTTTCGTCCCAGGCCCGCTGGGCTGCCTGCCCCACTCGCGTTGTCTGCGTCCGCCTCCTTGCGGCGCCGCAGCATGGAGCGAAGCGACCAAGTGCGCGCGGGGCGCGCACGCGGCCGGGCGGCGGGCGGGGTGAGCGGGTGTGCCGCAGCGGGCACGGGCGAGGCGTCCGGCTGCAGCACGGGGAGGTGAACACACGCGCAGCGGCCGGTGCCATCACGCACAACGGCACAGCTTCACATACGGCACCATACATGCTCGCAATCCTCGTTGCATCGTCAGGCAGTGCATGGCCACCAACACATAGTAGTCAGGACGTCAACCAAGTCAGCAAGCCTAACACTGCACTAACACCCCTTAACCGGCGAAGTGGCATAATAACACCGCTGGACACTCCGGTGTTGAAGTGGTGTTACGGCTGTGGTGTTAGCAAGAGCCATATAGGATAACACCAGAGGATTGAAGGGGGCTCAGTATCATAGGGAAGTGATGCACTGATGGCCTGCAGTGCCACCGGATGTCAGAGTAATTCAGCCGTCATGCCTTGCACATCACTCGTCTGCCCTCACCTGATCTCCAAAGCCACCGACTGGAGTGTCGGCTGTCGCCTCATCATGCATGCGGGTGGTGCCGCTGGTGGCAGACGCAGCGGCTGCCAAGCCAAGCACGCTGACCGCCTTGGCCACGCCCTGCACGGGGGGACCTAGCTGCTGCTGGAGTGGCTGCGCCTGGTGTTGCACCTGGTGGTGATGCTGCTGCTGGTTCTGGTGGTGGTGCTGTTGTTGGGACCGGTGGACCGGTGTCCGCACCAGCATCATGCCATGCACGCTTCCGTCCGCCGCCGCCGCCGCCGCCGCCGCCGCCGCCGCCCCTGATACCGCAGTGATGAGCGCGGTGGCGCTGTTGCTGGCGGCCGCGGCGGCCACCCCGGCGCTGTTGTTGGCGCTGATTGAGGCTGTGGCGGTGGTGGTGGTGGCCTCTGCATTGGTTGCGTAACTTTCGCACGCACTGCGGATGGTGTGCAGCGGCGCCATGGAGCGACCCATTGTGAGCGCGCTGCGGGAGCGGGAGCACAGCGCACACACCGCCAGGTTGTTCCCTTTGCGGCAGCCATCAGCTCAGCCCAGGCACCTCGCAACCGACCCTCAGGCGCAGTTTCCATCATCACGCATACGCACACTGCATGGCCTCCCGGGAAGCGCACTGAATGGCCCACGGAAGCAAACAATCCTTAAGACACCAACAGGGGCAGCTATTTGTCTCCTGGTCCCCATCTGGGGGAGCGTCTGCCGTTTGTTCGGCCAACAAGCTCCTGGTGCTATCACTGCATCAGTATGCACTAATGTACCGTACGTAGCATGTTCATAAAATCGTACAACGTGCAATCCCAGCATGCGGTTGTGCGCCAGCGCATTGCGGGGGACGTGATGCTTGTAGCAGGCCAACCAGCGCGGCATGCACACCGCAGGGTGCGCCAGCAGCACGGGCCCAGGCAATGCTGAGTACAAGCAACGTTGCGCACGAGGCTGGACGCAGCACCCGCTGATCCCCTCCCCCCCCCCGCCCACCCACAGCATCGTGCTCACCTGAACCACACGGACCCCGAGTCCGCCTCTTCCGCTCCTTCACCTCCCTCCAGGGGGGAAGAAGGCCCACGCTCCCTCACGCTCACCCCCCCAGCCTGCTGCTGCAGCAGCGGCTGGACCACCATCACCTGAGGGCTGCTGCTGCTGCCTCCTCCTCCTCCTCCTCCTCCGCCGCCGTTGGTGCGGCTTACCCAGACGGCCCCTGACCCGCCGCTCGCCAGCGGGCAGCCCCCCGGGTGGCCGCTGGAGCTGCTTACGGTGCTACTGCGACAGAAGGTGGGGGCAGGCGCCTCGCCCGCGCCGCTAAGGGAAGGCACGGCCTGCAGCGCTGCGGCCCCAGCCCCGGCCTTCATCGCCTTGGCGCCCGGCCCGTGTTGCTGCTCGTGGCTGTGGCAGCGGCTGCCCGTGGTGACCAGCATGCCAAGATTATCTGGCAGGGTGGTAGAGGTGGTTGACAGGATACCTAAACCCGCTCCCTGCTGCTGCTGCTGACCGTGCTCTGCGCAAGGACCCGCACACCTGCACCACCAACGGCCGTGTGAGCCGGGCGAGGGGTGCTGCCCGCCCTGAGCCTGGCCCGGATCTGGATCTTGGCCTGGGTGCGGGACGTCTGGGCCAGCCGGCACGTCCTCCTTAGAACACTCAAACATGCTGCTGTTTGCCGTGGTTTCCCGGGTAAGGGAGAGGTTGCCCTGCCGGCGTGCGCGCCTGCGCCACCAGAGGGCGGCCCCGATGGCGGCAGCAATCGCCGCCACGCCACCAACCACGCAAGGCACGATGATTGCCGCCAGGGGCACGGTGTTGGAGCCATCTGGGTCAGCGTCAGCGGGCACTGGCGGAAGGTTTGGGTACTTTTCCTGGTACTGCCTGAACATCGAACACACCAGGCCCCAGACGTTTGTAGTCAGCCATAGAATAAATAAACTGAAAATCTTGACTCCCAGCCCACAAGCTCAGTGCAGGCTAAGTACCACACCAGGGCAGGCGCATGTGCACACAGCACAGCACAGCACAGCACACCAGCACAGCGCATGTTGGTGCGTGGCCGCATTGCAGCAGCACGGCGCTGGTGCGTAGGGAGTAGAGACGCATCGGGTCCGCAGTAGAGTCGTCTGCAGCACCCCAGATGCATGGCACGCGCATGAGCGAGCCGAGGCGATGTGGACCAAATGCAAAGACCCATGCATGCCTACCGCAGTGCCGTGCTGTAAGCTCAGTTGGGTCATACTGTACTCAGTTGGGCTCCCGCATTCACCCACATGCCGCAGGCACATGTGGGTGCAAGCAAGCGGCACTCAGTGCACTGCCAGCAGCAACACCGCCCGCACCTTATGCAGTTGTCGAGGCCTTCAGCAGGCGACCCAGGTGGGCACATAACCATCACGAGTGTGACGCAAGCGGCAAATGGCAAACAAAAACACGGTCAGCGTCAGGTGCTACAGAGCAGCAAAGGAATTCAGCAGCTCGGGCCCTGCTTGACCAGTGTTAGTGTGATAAACAGCACTACAGACCGCAGTTCAAGCCCAGGTAAACAGCGAGACCGTACTGCAGTGCCTTTGGCGGTACAGACTGAAACATCGCACCAGTGGCGTGCTGTGCAGCTCGGCTACAGTAGTGTATCCCTGAAACCGTAAACCCTGAAACCCAGCCCCCCACAACAAGTTATGCTGTCACTGTGAGTTGCAATGCTGGGCCTCACCGGAGGTGGCCAGGCATGTGTCTGGGATGACAACATTCGAAACCGACAGCACGGCTTGCATCCAGAAGTAGTAACCCGCAGGCACAGCGGGTCCACTTGCTGCACTTGGGTCCACCGCGCTTCGGGCAAGGTCAACGACGCGGAAAGTGTGGTTGGACGACCAGCAATAGGGCCTATGCAGCTTGCTCGCTGAACGACACACTACCTCACTGCCAATAGGTGGCAGCATAAGCTGTTTGCCTGGTGTTGCAGCTGGCCTCGCCGCCTGCAAGGCTTGTAGAGTTGAGTTTGATGTGTAGAAGGAGGCTGGCAGACCCACTCTCGCAACATAGACCGCATCGACCTGTGTGCAGGGCAAGGCATTAGTTCGTTGCGTACGCCCAGTGTAAACCCTGCATGTAGAGGTGCAGACACCTGAAGAAAGGGCCGCCGATGGACCCCCTTATGATCCTCCATAAGTTTTCTTCTGTGCTTCATCCGGTTTGCGGGTTCAACCAGTGAAGGGCCGAGGTGGAAAAATACATACTTGCAGAGGAGTGTTGCACAAGCAACCCGACTGAGGTCTTGAAACACCCTGACGCATCGCCTTGTCGGCATCCAACTGACGAGGGCCGTTTAGTGAGCCAATCAGGAACAAGGTAGGCATAAACACCAGGCTGCCCAACTTCAGGCATTCGAGGCTAGGAGCATGCAAGTCTCGCTTCCTCTGCAAGGCAGTCACTAAGTACTGGACATCGAACTCACCATCAAGACCCATGCCGGAGCCGGGGATACGACCGCCAGGATATCCAACCCTGCACAGCAAACGCCAAAGCACAGCTGCTAACAGGTCAATGACCCGATACAGATGTATGTAAATTTCTAGCCTGCAGCAACTACACCTTGCCCAGCAGAATACCCTGCTGGCAAAAGCGCAAGGCAGGCACTTGGGCACGCAACCGCACGCACGCAGCAACTGCAGCAATGAGTGGGAGTGTGGCGGTCTAAGCGTTGCACAAACCTGGATAGGCTGTCTGGGAGACCACCCGTAGTCTGCGTGACGGGTACCAGGCAGCACCGCACACGAAATCACGCATAAAAGCGCACAATGCAACCAAAGCGATGCGGTGTTAGAAACTTAACCACTAGAAGCAAATACACAGCTGGGTAGATTGCTTGAGAGCAAAGTGTTTAGACAATAACGAACCTGTACAGCCAAAGGTGTGTGAGCGTCAGGGTGACATTGGCGGTAAGCTGTATATGCTTCGTCTGAAAGTTGAAGTCGAGCAAAGGCCATGTGCCCATTGCGGACGGGCTTGGGCCGCTCACGGTCACGTTGCGTGTCACCAGGACTGGCAGAACTGGCCATTCGGATGTAAAGCGTAGGTCCGACAAGACAGTGACGTGTGCCACTGTATGGTCCCCCAAGGCCTGGTAAAACTGAGCCAAAGAATCTACCTTCACCGTGGTTCCTGCAAATGACTGCGGGGTCCCACTGTGGGCAGGCTGGGCGAAGTCCACAGCTAGCAAGGAGAGCAAAAGTGACAGGGCGGCGTGGGTGAGGTGTGGCAGTGGCCGTGTGTTCGTGCCGTATTGTTGCGCACAGGCTGGGCTGCTGGGCTTCATGGGGTGTGCACCGTGCCTGGTCCGGGCCGTTGTGGTCTTCGGGATCCTCCCAAGCAGCTAGCTTGGCAAAGCCATCACCTCCCAGCTTCAACCGACCACGCCATGATGCCCACACTACAGCAGACGCTGGGCTGGGCCATTGGAGGGTGGCAAGATGCCGTCCTGAAGTTGTAAGCTACTCCCTGGCCAAACCGTCGGTCGGTGCTTGTCAAATCATTGGCCACCTCAGAGCCTGCCAGAGCCCAAACAAGTCAGCAGCAAACTCTGGTCAAATGCTGTATGTAGAAACCCCAGGGTTCTGATCACCAGCTCCAGTGATTTTGCGGTGATGCATTCTTAACAGTCGGCCGACCAAGGGGTTGGACCTGTGCAATGCGGACAACTGTCGCAATCCTGGCATGTTAGGATGCGACCAGGTCCCATGCTTACATGGTACATGACGGCTTGACAGGAGGGCTACTTCAGCGTGGCTTGACAGGTTCAGGCTGGGTAGTTCAGTCAGGATGTTAGTGCACTTGGGTCATACGTGTTTGCCTCCGTGTCTGTCAGCATTGTGCGACCGTTTCGCCGAAGCTGGGACAAGCCAGAAAGCAAGCCGTTGTTGTGAGACCTGAATACAGTGTGGATGCGACTGCATTCTACTCACACGCGTGTACGTCTTGCGGCTATGTCCAGGACAAACATCAAATTATACCCTCACCTTCAAGCTGCCACTAAGGACAGAGCATGAAATGAAGCCCAGTGACATAGATATCTCAACACCGTGAGGTTGACCTGGGCTGTTTGCTTGCAGTCAGACTGGCAACCCACACGCACTACTTTTCGCGGCTGCACTCTGTCACAGCCGCAGGTACCCAGATGTGCGTTGTTTAAGCCTGACAGCTTTCAATACTGGGGCTCCCAGGCTGACATAAGGTACGCCGCCCCTGTGGCTGGCAGTATTCACACAGGCGAGTGGCAAGTGTATACTGCACATACCGAACACTTCGCTTCACGCATTGACAGTCTTGCCCACGTGAACGGCAACTTGCTGCTGGGCAGCTGGGCTGCATGCAAGTTACACGAACATACGCAGGTCAACACTTGGAACTCAAGGTTCTGAGGAGTGAGGGCCTTGACTTGGCCTCAGGTTTCGCAAGCGCAACCTTCGCATGCACGGCCTTTCCACCACCCCGCTTGGGCTCCGGGCTGCAGCACCACGGACGTGCGGAAAACCAGAGGTCAGGTGGCGAGAGAACCAACACTGCCGTTCATCGGGCTGTGGTCGCACCACCGTAGCCTACTGATGTACTTCGCATCGCGCCGGCGGCGGCACCTCGGCTCGTGCTGGGTGGCTGCCGGGACGTTCCTCGAGGAAAGCGATTCTCCTGAGAGATTCCGCCGTGTGGCACGAAAGATGCAACACGGTAGTCTGGTCTCCATGCCAGCATGTCTGGCCCTTTTGCGGGGTCCGCGGCACCTGTGATGACCAGCAACAACAGTTGCAGGTTAGCCTGGATCTAAGGTTGGAAAAATCACTCCACAGCGTCAATGGACAAGAAAAGCACCCGTTGCCAAGGCAAGAGTGTTGCCCTCCATGCAGTTATGCACGCCGCTGCCCCAGCATGTGCCGGTATGCACTGTGTACAGTGAGCACGTGTGGGTCGTGTGGTTGGGCCCTCGCGCACTTGTGGCGCACCCGGGCGCACCATTAGCCCGCTCCCAAGCTTAGTGCGGATTGTGCTTTGCCCTTGGAAAATGGGACGTGCAACTTGCAGGGCGGAGCGCGCTGGCCTCCCCGCCTGCCTTGTATTCCACCAACACAACTGATGCATCTAGCTCGTACCTGGCACGTTGAGCGGCTTGCGGCCGGTCGCGTTGCCGTCGTCCCAAGACTTGGTGTAATGGCTGCGCTCCACATCCGAGAGCGGCCTATACGTCATTGCTGCATAGATATCCGCCGGCTGCACGCCGCGCTGTGTGGGCTGCGCTGGCTGCTGCTGGCCGGCTGACCCAGATGCGCTACAGCTGCTGCTGCTGGGTGCGGACATGACGCGCTGGTGCGCGGGAGGCCCGGGCCGCCGCGCCAGGCGCCCCCAGTCATCACCTGCGCAGGGGAAAGGGAGCGAGAGAGAGAGGGTGAGAGAGACGTGGTGAGCCAGCGGCACTTACAGCCCACACATCACACGCACGCCCGGTCAGGCGCGTGCACAGCAGCAAGTAAAGGGAGCTTGCCAGCAAACTCAGCCAAAAAAAACCTATGGCAATGCGTTGCTGCAACAGGGCTGCCGCGTACGGAATCGCGGATGTACCCTACTCCCACCGCGCGCACCTTGCGCCACGCCCGCCACGATCTGCCCCGCGGTGTCCGGCACTGGTGGCGTCACCGCCACGGCGTGTCGCCGCTTGAAGTCGCTCCAGTCCTGCGTCACCGGCTGCCTGAACGTGGCGCCCGCCATCACCTCGTGCGCTGCGGGGCTGTCCACGGGCAGCTTCCCCTTGGCTGGATCAATCAGCCTGTATCAGATGAGAGCACAGGATGAGGCCGCGTAGGCGTTGGCATGCGGCGTGGACGAAGATGTTTGGATGCGCTCCGGTATGCAAAGTGCGCACAGCGGGAAGTGCGCATTGGGCGCATTTATGCTTGGCAGCATGTTGCCGTGGCGCCCTGCCCGGTGAAATGGCGCATACCGCAACCCTGCGTGCCTGCTGCTCGCGTGTGCGGTCAACGCCCTTGCTGTGGCACCATAGTCAGAGTTCGCTGATGCTCACTGCAGCAGGCTCGCGCGAGCATCTCTAATTGCAGTAATTCGTATTCCGCCGTGTCGCCGTGTCGCTGCGCTCACCCGTTGCCGCACCACGCGTCCGCCAGCGGGTCTGCGCCGCGCCTAAGCAGCTCTACGCGGCGCGGGTCGCGCAGCATGGCCTGGCTGAAGATCTCGCCCAGGTCAGGCCGCCCGCGCGTCTGCTCGGGGCCCGGCGCACGCGCCTTGCCCTTGGCGGGGTCCACCAGCGGGTGGCCCATCCAGGAGTCGTCGCCGGGCCGGCCAGGCCTGCGGGCCGGGGGGGGGGGCAGGGCCGCAGCGGCCGTTCAAACACCTACTGCATGTAGTGTACGTGTGCCAGGGAGAGGCGTGGGGAAGTGCGCCATGCAGCGTGGCGCCCGTGGGGCTGTGCACTGTGAGTGCGCATGCACACATGGTGAGGTGGTGGTGTAACGCAGGGGTCAGGACCATGGGGCACTGAGCGCACCCCGACCATACATCATTCTGCGATAATGAAGTGGAAAATCAAATGGATCATGCATGGACTTAACCCTGAACTAGATAAGCATTTTGGGCCATTTGTTTTGAGGGGGGGGGGCACAACAGTAAAGCCAGCGTGCCCCAAAGCCAATGTTTGCCCGTCCCTCCCTTCCTGGACTTGCGAGGTGGCACGCGTGCGAGCCGGCATGTGAGCATTGCACTGGCAACGCATGCTGCGTCACGGCACATGCGGTGGATGAACAGGTGATTGTGCGCCTGCTCGCGTGCATGCCCTCACCGGGAGCTGGTGAGCACCTCGAAGAGGTCCTTCCTGCCCTTAGGGTCGGCGGGCGCGGCGGTGGCGGCCTTGCCCTTGCCTGCCGGTATCACCACACAGTAGGCACACAGCAGTCATACACCATTGCATGTGATGGCAAGACAGGGAGGGTGCATCGCGTTTCACTATTTGCGTGTACGAATGTAGGTCGAGCCGCTGGGGCAGGTTTAGGGAAGCTCAAATGGCAAGGGGGTAAAGTACGATCGGCAACTAGTCAAACGCAGGTGCCAGCTCAGATAGCCCTGAGCAGCAGCATGCATGCCTGCGTACCGAAGCATTCCAAAGCGTGCAACCTCTGGGCTGGCCAGCACAGGTCCTTCCATCGTGTTCAAGTTGGGTGGGGCAGCTGAGCAACACGTGCATGCTGCTGTGCATGCAAGGCATCACGTGGTGGTCACAGGCGTGGAACTTCCATTACACGCACGCACCAGGGTCCATCAGTGGGTTGCCTATCCAGCCGTCCATGCCGCCCTGCTCCGTCTGCTGCAGCACGCCAAACAGCCCGTTGCGACCATCCCTGCCCCGCGGCGACGGGACGATGGCCTTGCCCTTGTGCTGCGTGGCCTCCATCCCCCGAGGGTGAGGTATGCCCTGGTACCCATCCTCCTTTAATAGTGTTGTGTCACCCCAACCGTGGCGAGCGCATCTGTCCGTTTGGATGCGGTCGTCGACTCGGACGGTACCTGTCAGTGTCGGCACAGCGAACGTAGTATGCTCTGGAAATGACTGGAATGCAAGTGGGAAAACGCTCACTGGAACACTGCTGAGACCTGCCCACGTTGCTGCTCTAGACACGCTAGGAGTGGCCACTGCTGGCGTGTTTTATCTGATGTGAAGGTGTCAGTACACGCGAGCGTCAAGGACAACAGCAGTATTCGGTAATTACCTTTGCCATCAACAAAGTCATTGTAAGGGTAAAGCTTGTGATTGGTATCACAGAAGGGCACGTAGTTTGTGCGAGCGTATCTGCAAGTGAGGTGAAGGGCACGGCCAACCACCGTTTATGTCTGCGGCGTCACCCCAGTTCAAACTGCAAAGGCACACATCCTCATCCTGCTGAGCACGTTGATGTCCCAAGACGCCTGTGAAGTCACTAATGCACCGTCCTCAATGTGATTGCTTGTCGCAGGTTTCACACTGCTGTGCCTCCCGTCCTGTTATGTAGACGTGCAGACTCATCAAGCGTGCGCACCTGGAAGGTGCACTAGTCTGGTCGAGCCTGCCAAAAGAGCGGCTCCCCCTGCTTGCACGGTATGTGTTCAAGTCCTCTGCCCACGACCTAGGATTTCCTGATGGCCCCGCCTCCGCTGTTTCCGTCATGGTTTTGTAGTGCTGCGTCGGGGTGAAAGAATAGATACCGGTAATCAGTTATAAAGTTTACAACATATTAATTCATCTTGTTACTAAAAGCCGTATTAGGTGGCACAGAGCGCTATTGGTCGTGACGTTAGCCGCTGCTATAAAGATGTCGATGCGTGTTGGAAGTTTGAGTACTTGTGGCAAGGGTTTAGCATAGTGGATACAGGCGTGATAATACGTTTCTGGGGACCGAAATGCCACACCTACTATCACACTCGCCCAGTACCACTTAGACATCAAGCCGTACGAGCGGTACTTGGTTTCGGCCAGAGTGTTGTGGCGTGCGGGGCGTGCAATAACACAGTGCAGGTGGGAGGTATGTCAGTGCTACAACTAAGTGAAACATATATATGAGCACGATGTAACTGTTGGTGCGTGTTTGCCTGCGCTTTTGCCGCAACACTTAGACGCGGTTAGGATCGAGGGTCGCAACTCCAAACGCTTTCTGTATCAGCACGCTTGCAAGGCGCACATGCAAATCCCAACAGCAGTTCGTGAGTAAACACACTGAATGCGGGTATCATAACGCTATCAGGGCGCCCGAATGTGGTTGTTGGCGGGGATGCCTGCATGGAAGGCTACGTGAACCGAGCTAAGCCCGACTGTTCCAAGGCAGGAGCTGCAAGCGACCATGAACGGTATAGCGTCGCTTTTGGAGGATCAGGTGCAGCGTGAATGCGAGGGTCAGGGGGTGTGAGGTGCAGTGCATCAGCTGCTGTCCAGACCCGCCCACGAGCGAGCAGATTACACCCCTGGTTCGTCTGCAGGCTGCAGTGAACAGTTAAACGCACAATGCGATGTGTCAGGTCTGTATCCACACAGGCACAGCGATGTGTCAGGTCTGTATCCACACAGGCCAAGGCGTTGCCTGTGTAAGCAGCCCCGGCGGTGGAGTGTCATGAGGACGTGAAGGACATGTGCATGCGTGCAAGCCTCCCCGCGCATGTGCGTGACGCGTGCACTCACTCGCTGCACGGAGGCAGCCCTGCAGGCATCCAGGGCCAAGCGGGAAGGGTGCATGCTAGCACGAGCGCCAGCGGCAGGACAGGCACAGCAGTGAAACCAATCACCGCTTGCACAACGCAACTCACATCGCAGTGCTGCTGTCGGGCTGGTCACTGCTGTCACTGCAGGCATGCATGTGGGTTCCTAGAGGGAGGGAGGGACGCCAGCAGGGCATGGAGGAACACAGACACCCAAACTCCTTCGCTGGCACAGCAGCAAGTGCCAACACTGTTGCGTGTGTCCCGTTCACGTCATGATCAATAGCAAAGGCATGCAGGTGCAAGCATGCACATTCCGAAGCAGGGGAGGTGTCGAGCCAGCGTGCGACCGTTGCAAGCATGATGCATGAGGAGGAGTGAAAGCATGATGCATGAGGAGTGCAGGACATCACCGGCATCCATGCGAAGTCTGCGTGTGCACTGCTCCTACACAAGTGCTCCGTTTTGGCAGTGTTGACACAAACACGGGACGATGGTGGCCCCCAGCCTCCGTCCCCTGACTTGGACCATGCTTAGAGCCAGCGCTCAGGCATTCAGCACGCCGCAGCCAGCACCGCTGTCAGCCTCCTCATGGCATCCTGACAAGGAACACACTGCAGTGCGCTTATCCTCATCCGCCAAGCCCATGTACCAGTGCAGGAAGGTCCCAGTGCAGTCACACCTCAGCCTGACTCACACTTCCGTGGCCATCTGAGAGCAGGGCACTGCCCTTCACCGCCCCCCCGGCCCCCCCAACTACCCCAACGCCCGCACCAGCGGTGCCGTCCTCCGCACTGATGCTGTGACACAGGTCAGCAAGGGCAGCCAGGTGTGGGTGTATGTGTGGGTGCCCCAAATTCGTCCGTCCGTCCTATCGGCTCCGCCTGAGCCTCCCTCCTGCCTCGTGCACACCACTGCGCGCGCCACCCATTCCGCCCATGCTGGCTTGCACGCCACCCGCATGAACGCCTCGCCGGCATGTGCTGCGGTGGAGGCTGGCGGTGTAGGCGTGACGCATACACCCAGTTGTTTGTGGTGGTGCTGTTGCTGCTGCTTACGCCCTCGGCCCTCCAGTGAGTCTTCAGTGAGTCACCACCCCT
>BDDA01000486.1:40408-51042 GCA_001662385.1 Chlamydomonas asymmetrica | reverse complement strand
ATAAGGGAGGCTGGGGGGATAAGGGGGGTGCGTGTCACGCGTAGTGGCAAAAAGCTTGTTTTGGTGTGTATAGGCAGGAGGTGGGGGGACATACTGTAGTGTCCCCGAGAGTTTTCGGTCCTCATCTGAGGGGAGTGTCGGCCTCGGCCAGAAAGCTCCAGATGTAAAACAATCTAAAACTAAATCAACAACACAACACATTCATACTCTGTGTGTAGTCAAGGGGCCCTTGATCTGATGAGTGATCTGATGGTGGTGCTGTACCAAGCGGGGAGCAGTGGTTGGGCGCTGCAGCACACTGTGTCGGCGATGCTTTGTACTGCAGCACGGTATTGCAGAGCAGGAGGCCATCCAGGAGCAGCGGTGGCTGTGGTGTGGTTGGAGTGGAGTGGAGTAGTGGAGTGGAGTGGGGTGGGGCAGGATGCTGCCGTATGTGCTGTTCAGCAGCAAACGGCGTGCTGCAACAATGCAAGTTGTGTCCCGTGGCTGCAGTGCATGTGGGGCTGCATGGTAGCACCATGCGCTGCTTACTAGTGACCTCACTACTGCTGTCGCATCTTGCGCTGCAGTAAGCCTTCTGCCCTAACTTGGCTCAGCTCAACGCCTCCGCATGCACTTCTGCTGCGCCTGAGCGGTTGGCCGTGTTGCCATGGCGCCGGATGATGCATGCGTGTGTGCTGGTCGCAGGCAGTGTGTGAGCCCGGGGCGGCGCACGACATGCTCAACGTCATGGTCATGCAGCTGGAGAGCGTAGGCCGGTGAGCCAAGGGGCGCTGCGCGTTGCAGATGAGAGGGATGAGGGATCAACGTTGGTGGGGGACGTGGGATGAAAACCTCAAATCTGCGCAGAAAGACGTTGCTCACCATGATGTGCGGGGGGGGTTAACAACCAGACAGACGATGCCTGCAGTCAGTGATTCTGTCGGCAATGGCTGTGGGACCTGGCCATTAGCAGCGGTTGCTGTGATGCTGGCAGTGCCTCTCATTGCTGCTGGAGCAACAGCGGGTGGTGATGCATATGCGCATATGCCATGTGCTGGCGCTGCCCCGTGTTCCCCATCATCGTGTTGCTGCTGTGCCTCCCACGCGGCCCGCCCCGTGATGCATGCTGCACGCGTCTGGTGGCTTGCCACTGACTGGTGGCTGGCGACGGGCCACGCATGTCGTAGGTTTGCCGTGGGTCAACCGACTCATTACTGTATGTCGGTCACAAGCATTAGGATTTGGGTTGTCCCGTGGACTGATTGTGCGTATTAGTGTATTGGTCACTCATGTGTCCCCGCCCTCCCCCCCCTCCCCCGCCGAGCGGCCTCCAGCGGCGTGAACCAGGTGGAGCTGGAGCGTGCTAAGCGCGCGGCGGTGAGCGTCATCTGCAACGCCCTGGAGTCCAAGGCCACCAGCGCGGAGGACATCGGCAGGCAGATGCTCACCTACGGCAAGAGGTACGGGCAGTATGGGCAGTACTGGCAGTACGGGCAGGGGGGTGCACATGGGGCCAAGCGCTGAGCCACACTGACGCGTAGGTACACGGTAGACGATAGTGCATACTGTTGTGCGTACTGGTGCATGCACACGGTATGCATACCACCCGCGTGCGTGATGCATACGGTCCTAATTCACAAGTCATGTTGCCGGCAGTGTGTACGCGGAGCATGTGGGGCCACCTGCACCACTCTGAATACCGTACGCGTGGTGCAACAGTGCGTAAGTGATGTGACCCTCGGGCGTGTCAGAGAGGCTGTATGGCCTGTGGGCCATCACATGGTGGTTACAACTTAGCGCTCACGCTCTTGTGTGGCCCCGTGTGTGCGCACGCATGCACTGCTGTGCCGGCCAGGGCTGGCAGCAGATCCTCCGCATCCCTGAGCCTTCGGCTCCAACCGCGTGGAATCGTGTACCGCCCGGGCTGTACGGCTCACGCGTCCCCGTACTGCATCTATGCCGCCTGTACCGCACTGCAGGATCAGCGGGCGGCAGTACGTGGACCTGATTGAGGGTGTTGGCGCGGACGACATCTACGAGTTCATGCACCGCCTGCTGAGCGGGCCGCCGGCGCTGGTGGTGTATGGCCAGGGCACGGAGGGCCTGGAGGGGTCGCCGCTGCTCAAGAAGTACAACTTCAAGCCCTAGCTGGATAGCAGCTGGTTATCCAGATAGCTGCTTGTGTGCTGCAGGCGCCGCCGGTGCGTGTTTGTGGCCACCACCAACGTGTGTGGGGGGCTGCTTCCAGCTAGCAACCGAGGTTCGTCGTATGTGACGCAAACGTGTGGGGCTGAACGAGTCAGGCTGGTAGTTCATCAACGTGGCGTGCATGGCGCGGGGCAGGCGGCCTCTGCTGCAGCAGGCAGGGCGGGTGTCCCTGGCACATGCATAGAGACTTTTGTACGCCCTGGTGCTTGATACTGCATACTCGGCCCTGCCTGGTTGCTTGCCTTGAGAGGAGCGTTTGACACCAACTTGATGAGTGGAACTCAGCTGTATCACCGCTGCGGTACAGGCTGCTGGGCTGATATGCGCACCGCATGCACTGGCTGCAAGCGCCCCACTTGCCCTCTGCCATCCGTGCACACACACTGCGCCTGTGTGTGTGTTCCTTGTGCCTTGCTTGACAGACTGGCTGGTGCGCTGGGCCCGATGGGGTGTTTTGACTTCGTGACTGACAGACACGCCCTGCGCACGGCTGCTGTGTGCCACCTTTCATTCCATTTAGTTTTGCACTGGTTTACAGCTAATCGCGTGCAGTGTATGCTGGAAGGGTGCAAATGCCCCCGGTGCACGTAGTGAGGTGCAAACCTCGTTTCATGTGCGAGGGGCGCTGATTTGTTTACGTTCTACTTGGTACTTGCTGAACAACGCGCGTCGCACGCCATGAAGCGCACTGCAAGGGACACGCTCTTTGTAGCCGCACAAGTTTGTGCCTTGCCTGGTTACCATACCCTCGTTGCATGGCTGGTGTACGTGCGGTGCACTGTGACAGGATTGAACTGGGGTGTGGGTGCGGTGTGCGGTGTGGCGAGGGCTCTTGATGCACTGACTGGCATAAGGGGCTAGCAGCGGCTGCTGGTGCATTAATCGATAACCCGAGGTGGGATTCCAGCCAGCGCGTCCGCACTGCGTTGACGACGACACTTGCCTATACAGCGCAGCCATCTTGCCATAGCGAGCCATGATGTGCCTCGGTGATAGGAAGGGATGCACAACAGCACACAGTTGCAGGCAGCCAACAGCAGTGTCAACAGTAGCAGTGCCTGAACTGCCTTGGCAGCAAGCGTGTCTCCATGCGCCGCAGCATGAGCCCTGATTGCATCAGTCTTTATGGCAGCACCAGCTGCCGTAATGGCAGCAGCGGGTGTGCATCTGCCGCAGCGGCCTCTGAAGGCCCACTCCCTGCACGGCGGTGCACGTGCGTGCCGGTTGTTTGATAGTATACGTGACTATAAAGTGGGCAGGACTTGCAGCTGGAACACTATGCTTGGCAAGCCATCAATAGGAAGGTTGGTGCAGCCAATACATCATGCTATAACTTATGGACTCCTCACTTTTTCAGTTTGTGTACTGTGTGCACCACGAGCAAGTACAGGTTTTTTTTCTGGGGGTCCCAGTTTTATTGTGCAACTGGCCAGACTCTGGTTTTGCGCACTCGTATACGCTCTTTATTTTACTCCAAGGAGCGGTCCGAGCTGACTTAACATGCAGGCAAGCTTTGCTGCGTGTTTTTAGATTTGTGGCTTTGGAAAACCTGCTCGCTGTTGGCACAACGCGCAGCGAAGCACCCGCCGTTGCGTACGCTTATGTGTCTTCGTGCTACCGTCTGGTTTTATGCAGGCTATCGCGCGTGCCAGCGCCATGCGGGGCGCCCTGGCTCCATCTGTGCGGTGCAGCCAGCAAGTGAAGCCTTTCCGCAGCGTCACTGTTGTGGTGCGGGCTGAGCGCCTGCGTTTGGGCAACCTTGGGCCTGAGCCCGGCTCTAGGCGCGCGGAGAAGCGCAAGGGTCGTGGTTATGCTGCTGGGCAGGTGAGGGTCCAATTTGTGGTGCTTTTGTGTTTGTGTTTGTGACTGCTGTGACCTGCAAACTTGTGGAGGCCCAAGGAAGGCCTAGGGCAAACACGAAACACTAGTAGCACATCGTAGCTGTACTTGCGGGTCTCAGTAGTTGTGGCCTGGCATCCAAGCATAGCGTGCCTCGTTGTGGACTTGTCGGCGAGCGAGCGACACCGCGAGCCAACGCGTGTTGGCGTTATGCGCAGCTGTGCAACGATGGACTAGCTTCCCCCCCACCTCCTATGCCTTCTTGTAAAAAATGTGTGCTTGCATGGCTGTCCGCACTGCTGCACAGGGTGGCACTTGCGGTTTTGGTAACCGTGGTCAGAAGGCTCGGTCCGGCTCAGGAACTCGCCCTGGTTTCGAGGGTGGCCAGACTGCACTGTACAGGAGGCTTCCTAAGCTTCGTGGTATTGCTGGCGGTGAGCAACACATGCCTAACGGCGTTCACAGCAGCTGCTGCAAGGGCTGCGCCACAGCGGAAACCAGCAGGAGGCAAAGGATGCGACAGCGTTTCGTTGACAACTGGTTCAATTCAGTTTGGATAACCAGTGTATGTAACGGGCTTAGCGGGGGTGAACCCCTGTCACCAGCAGGCGGCAATTGATCAATTCGATTCAGCTATGGTTCTCGACTGTCACCTTCCGAACGCGGTTGGTGACATATGCTAGTGATCCTTGGCTCAAGCAGAGTCACTTCTTGCATACGCAGGGCCCATGCACTGACTCTTGCCGTGCTGGTGCCCGTGCTCACAGGCATGAGCGCTGGCTTGCCGGACTTTGTTGTGGTGAACCTGGACGACCTGGAGAAGCACTTTGAGGCTGGAGCGGACGTTACTATCGATGCTGTCAAGGAGAAGGTGCTCTCCGTGTCTGGCCGTGAGGCCAAGCTGCCCCTCAAGGTGCGGTGGTTGCGCATCCTTCCTTGATGCCATAACCGGTGCTGAGCATACTGTGCAGCGTGCGGCCCGCGCAGCACAAGCGTTGTTTGCATTAGGGTTGACGCATTCCTGTGCATCCCGACGTGCAGTTATGTGCTCTTTGGAGACACACCGAAACTTGCACGCTGCTTCGTTTGCCAACACAGCACGAACACAGGCACTATGGCTGGCCATCAGCAAGCTGTTGCCATATGCACCGTGTTACACAGGTCCTGGGGTCTGGCACCCTGACGAAGTCGCTGAACATCCATGCGGGTGCTGTTTCCGAGACCGCTAAGGGTGCAATTGAGGCTGCCGGCGGGAAAATTGAGCTGGTGGCAGGCCCTAAGCGCTGGACAAAGAAGGGGCACAAGGCCCTGGTCGCTAAGATGGCAGCTGAGGGCCAGGACTACAAGGCTGAGAGGCTGAAGAAGCGGATTGAGAACCTCAAGAGCAAGGGCATGTTCACGGAGCGTGTGGCTAAGCCTGCCAAGAAGGTGGTGGCTAAGGGCAAGAAGGCCGCTGCCAAGTAAGCAGACTCAGCTGGACTATGTAGCTTTGGCTTCAATCAGCGCTTGGTCAGCTTGTGCTGATAGCAGCACAGGACGCTGGTTGGCGCGACGGTTCAGCAGGCGTGGCCGGCTGCTGAACTGGGTGGCGGCAGTCCCAGGCGACAGGCTGAGCTCCCACCAGCGTCACACGACCAGCATATAGCTTCTCCTCGTCCCTGCTCACCCCCGCTTTCCAAAGGGCGTGGTCCAGCCCCAGGCAGAGACGACCTGCTGTGGGCGGTGCCAACATCATCCACGCGCTTTGGCCGCAGCAGGCGACAGCCTCAAGCGGCAGCGCTGTGCATGCCAGCAAGCAAGAGGTTTTGGACTTGTTCTCTTGTTTGCCGCCTTTGCCGTATGGCAAGGCAAGCACGCATTCGTCGTCTTGGAGCAGGACGCTTCCTAGCCGCGTACGCACACGTGAGCTTCTGCAGCCCTTGTGCAGTGCCGCACACGCACGCTTGTGCTGGATGCTTGCCGCCCTGCTAGCCACACAGCCACACAAGACCCGCAAATGTGGCACCCGGGGTGACTTTGCCTAGTGCTCGGCCCCGGTACATGGAGTGCTGTCAGTACAAGCACACCTGTTATGAAGTGCTGTCGGGGCAAGCGCTCCTGTGTGCACTCTCCATGTGGTGCTCACACTGGATCGCGTTGTAACTGGATCTATCCCACGGTGCCAGTTTGTTCCCTGCCCTGGCTCAAGGCATAGTTACACCCCTATTTGCAGGCTTATGACAAGAGAACCCCTGCCGTACGGGGTATGTCAGTGAACAGTGAGGGGTACAGCCATGCACCGAGCCCCGCACCTGCAGCCTGGCGGTACAGCCCGCTGGTTGAATGGATACTGGTACATGCTCAGGTGCACCAGCAGGCCAGGCGCACAGGAACAGTGCATACCGTGCAAGCGCCGAGGAAGGAACCACGTATGGAGGGTACGTCGTTGGCTATGCACAAGCTGAGCCAAGGTGCAGCGAAGTCACATGCAGCATTTGTTAAGGTTGAATGCGTTCTTGCGTGACGTGCAGCAGGTCAGGTCCGCGCGCCCATCCCAACAGGCGCATGGCACTGGCTGCCACAGCGGTAGGCAGCATGCTGACCGCTGGAAGGCTGCTCCAGCACGGCCCATAGCGATTGTTGCCAGCCAGGGTACGACCAGGGCATGGTGTGAGAGCACGCGCTGCGGAGCACTTGCAGGGCGGGTGAGGTTTCGTGCAACAGGGAGCAACCAAGCAGCATGTAAACATGCAGATCTCACCCAGGCAGTGCATGTGGCTCAACAAGGCCCTTACCAAGCAGCACCAGGCGCAGCGCCCTCTTCGCGAGCATACATACCCTACATGTTAGCGCTGCCTTTCGTACCCACCTTCCTGGAATCATCTCTGACATGTGTTTCGCAAGCGGACTGTACATTATGTTATGTTAATGTTACATCAGGCGCGTGTCGGCCGAACGGCCTATGCTCCCCCCAGATGGGGGACCAGCAGAAGAGGTTCACCGAGCTATGCACGTGCCATGCTAGAGGGCCACAAGGGCTAAGCGCAGCACAACAGCATCATGCAGCATCATGCAAGTAGACCGTACAACCAGGCGACTGAGTGTGCACTTGGCATGGCCCTGCAGTTCTGCAGCTGCCGTTGCCCGCCCCCCCGCCCTCCCCCCCCCCGCAGCTGGTGGTGATGTGGTGCACTGCGGTTTGGCACAGCAGGCCAGCAAGTGCAGGGGGGTTGGCAGTGTGTCCCCTCCCACACACACACATGCGCACAGCGCCGCACACTGCTTGTGTCACAGCAAGTTCATGTGCAGACCTCACAGTAGCACAGCATCAGGCAAAACGCTGGATGCCTGAATCGACAAACCGCGACACGTCAAAGCAGCGCCCCAACCCAGTGCGGTCCGGCAGTAGCAGGCACTTGCATGTGACTGTGGCATGTCGTGAATTATGCATGCAGATGCCTACTGCTTTCCACTGACACTCAGGTTGGCATCAGCTTGCGCCCTGCAGCCCAGCAGCGCACCATTTGCTCCATTGGACCTTGACTCAAAAGGCTTGAGTGTGCTGAAATTATCAGGGCCAATACCGCTGCTATAAGTGTTTGCAGTCCTCACCTTTGGTTGCCCGCAGAGCAGACGTTTTCCCCCCATTTCCATGCGGGTGTCAGCACAGCGGCGGTGACACGACAGCCCAGCGGGCGGGCCGTAGCAGACAATGCTGGAGGACAGTCTGAGTACTTCTACCAGCCAGCAGCAGAATGTTCTGGAGAAGAAGGTGCTTGCCTTCTACCAGGTAATTTAAGTGGTACTTGCGCTGAAACACCAGCAATGTGTCGCGCACCATTCCTCGTGTTGCGCGACTGTGCCAGTGAATATGCAAGCTTGGAAACACTGACTGCACACGCTTGCGTCTGAGGAGGCTGAGCTTCCAGGGCCAGCAGCAAGGGGTCAGATCGTACGAGCACCGCTGGTGTGGGCATGGCAACATCACCACCTGCACATGCAGTTGAAAGCCACAAGCTGCAGCGGTTCTTGTTGTCCTGCAGGACTTCGAGGGGCTTGAACCAGAGGAGCTTAACGAGTACTTGGAGCTTCACAGGGCAGCGCATATAGCTTACCTTCACGGGGGCCTGGGGCAGCTCGCGTCAGGGTTTGCAGTGCTCGACGCCAGCCGCCCCTGGATTTGCTACTGGATCCTACATGCGCTCGCCCTGCTGGATGCAAACCTGCCGCACAACATATCAGCGGCCGATGTCGTGCAGTTCCTGGCCACCTGCCAGCATCCGGGTGGCGGTTTCGGCGGGGGTCCGATGCAGCTCGCGCACTTGGCGCCCACCTACGCTTCGGTTTGCGCGCTGTTGACGCTGGGAGGAGAGCGTGCGCTGGCCAGCGTTGACCGCGTGGCTATGCTGGGCTTCCTGCGGCGGATGTGCATTCCTCCGGAGCTCGGGGGCGGTTTCACGGTGCACGAAGGTGAGGGCGAGCCTTGGGCGATCACACACAAACACAGCGCGTGCAGAGGACACCGTCACAATACGCAAAGAACTGTGCTGCGCGCTTTGTCACGTGCCATCCCATCACATGTGTGTCCCCGGGGAGTAGGGCTGAACAGTGACAGTGCCCATATATACACACACACGCTGACATGCACGATCAATCCGTAGGCATGGCGAAGCAGGACCGGTAACGCATCGACTAAGGCGGAAAGCAGACCATCACATGTGTCGCCACCCACCCACACTGATGCTACGGGGTGGTGCATGGATGGTCGTGGCGTGTGGAAATGGGGTCTAGCGCCACATTCACAAGCAAAATGTTTGTTTAGGCTGCAGCGCAACAGCGGGCTGTACAGGATGGCGTGGATGTGGATATGGGGCTGACCCACATGCGTAGACCCAGACGCATGCCTGCCTGCATCTGCTGCGCGTGACTTGCGATGCATGTGGCACATGTGCAGTTGCACCCTGCACCCACGCTGGCAGATCAGATGCATGCGGCGCATCCGCGCGCATGCAACAGCGCACACGGCCTGCCCCGCCCCAACCTCCCTTCCCCCCCCGCACTCGCCGTCCGCCCCCTTCAACATGTCCACCCCGATGTGCCACTCAGCGTGCGCATGACTCAGTTCATCACATGCCCATAGCCTCTGCACGCTGGCTGTGCACAATGCGCATGCTGAGCTTTGGAGTATTGCGGTGTACACGTGCGGCCTGATATATATTGCTGAGCCTGTCGGGTGGTAGCGTGCGTTCATCCGCTCTTGCGCTCTCCCCCACCTGTGCTCACCGCTCACCGCTCACCGCTCATGCCCATGGTGATGGCGTTGGCTTTGCCAACACAACAGTGTTCATGGTGGTGTTGGTGGTGTTGGTGACGGCGATGCTTTTGTGTTGCTATGTGCCTGGTGTCTGCTGCCAGGCGGCGAGTGCGACCTGCGCGCATGCTTCACTGCGCTGGCGGTGGCGGAGATGCTGTGCCTAGACGTGGCGGAGCTGGTGGAGCGCTCAGGCGTGGTGGCATACATCGCGCGATGCCAGGTAGGACGATACACGCGTGCGGTTGGTGACTCGATGTAGGCAGGGAGGGAGGGAGGGAGGGAGGGAGGGAGGCTACTGTTCTGGGTTGGCGCTCAGCAATGCCGACGCGTGTGTTGCCTGTGTGGAATGCACCGCGTATGGCAAGCGCGGGCCGCAGGCGCTGACGCTCTGCACCTCAGCACTCTGCACCGCATTGAGCCCCCCCCTACCGAATTCAACCCGCTCCGCTGGCCTTCCTGACGGGCGACGGCGTGTGTTGCCATGCCATGCCGTTTGTGTACGTTGCTATGTGCTCTGCGGCTCTGCGGTGTGGCGGCGGCGGCGCATAGACGCACGAGGGCGGCCTGGGCGGTGAGCCGGGCAACGAGGCGCACGGCGGCTACACCTTCTGCGGCTTAGCGGCACTGGTGCTGGCGGGGAGGTAGGCAAGCATGCGTGCATCACACAGCGCGCACGCGCTATTGCGGTCGTGGTCACGGTCGTGTGTGCGTGAGCAGTCGCGTGTGCATGTGTGCGCAAGGGGGGAGGGGATGGCACCGCCCTGTGCTATCTTATCATTCTTACTTGTTGTCGTCGCTTGGGCAACAGTTTGGCAACAGTTCACTTTTTGTTCCTTGTGCCCTGGCTCCCCTCCCCTGTGTGCTGCTGGCCCGCAGGCCTGAAGCGGTGGACCTACCGCGCCTGCTGCACTGGGCCGTGTGGCGCCAGGTGGGTGCGCTGCGGGGGCACACGTTGCTGCCGCTGCGGTGACGCTGACGCTGAGTGTAACATACCACTGTTGGGGGGCGACACACTGTTGGCCTTACGTGGCCCTACATCAGCATGCAGTCTGACTTGCCAGGGCATCATGCTGTCGTGGAGCGGTCAGCGAGGCATGTGGCGAGGCATCAGGATTAGGATGGTTCCAGCCGAATTCACTTTGTCTAACGACAGATAGTGCTTTTCCCAATCCCAGTCGAACTCACTCAGAAGGGGCTGCCTGACTCGAAAAACGGCCCAGGGACCGAGGGGAAGGGGCGCGCAGTGAGTTCACCTAATGCGGGATAGACAGGGCGAGCGAGAGACCAGGCAGCGACACTGTGACGGTAACAC
>BDDA01000486.1:23445-34123 GCA_001662385.1 Chlamydomonas asymmetrica | reverse complement strand
GGGGGGCCGGGGGGCTGGGTAGCAGGTTCTGCCTACGGCCTGATCACCAAACGACTGTCCTGCAACGCTAAGCGAATTGTGTGTCCATATCACAGGTCTCTGTTCCAGTTTTCAGGGCTTTTACACTTGGGTCATGTCCTTGGGCCATGTGATGGGGGACCAAGCAGCAGTAAAAGCAGCATCAGGCCAACAAGGCCTAAGCAGTCAAGCGTGAGATACGAGGCAGGAGCCTGGTATGAGAGCTGCACATTTTGCATCTGCAACTCATATAGTCATATGCAGGCGAAAAAGTTCAATTGCAGGCACCGGGCGGGCACCACCCCACGTGGTTCAGCAGGCCTTCGTACCGCCTCATCATCAACTGGCCGCATTGGATATGGAACGCTTCACAATCCCTCAATTGTGCAAAGCGTGAAGCTCTTCACATAAACCGATAAAGGCTGATTGGTCTTGGCCTTCACCACACGCTTAGCTTCTGACTTTGACGGCCGGTGGTGTGAAGGGCAACGTCCGCGCCAAATATCCTGCAGCGCAACTTGGTTAGAGGCACTAAGCAGGACTGCCGCACTAGAGTTGCATCTTTATTGACGCACACAAGCAGCAGGGTAGTTCAGTCACCAGTTGCAGTGTAAATTCAACAGCAGCAGCGAAATGGTCCACCTGCTGGTTATCCAACACGGTGAGTGCACTTCGTATTTCAGCAGGGAACCTTCATCACAACGATGCTGCTGGGTGATAGAACGCACAACGTGCTCTTGACTTTCGCACAGCTCGATTCCGCTGTGCAAGCGAGACCTGAACATGTGTGAACTGCAACATTTGCAGGCCTATGGGGTGAGCCCTGGAACACAGCGTACCTCAACGAGCTTTTGACCAAAAGGCTTGGCGGCTCTGGCTACGTCACTCTGAACTCCCACGTCAACGCCAAGTTTGCCACCTATGATGGTAAGTTTGCCACCTATGAAGTGCGTGGGGAGTGGGAATGCAGCATGCCAGAGCCAGTGTCATGTCCTGCTGGCACAAGCAACGCACAACCACACCTGTTGGTCTGCAAGGTAGGGCTTCCCATTCTGCAACAGGCCGTGGTTGCTGGCCCTACCACTGCCTGCGTTCTTCGCTGTAGCAGATGGCGTTTGATGCTGCAAGCGCATGCTCACGAGGTCAGACCAAGGCCAGGGTCCTTGCTTATCGCTGCTTTCTTTGCTTCCTTTCGCCCACTCAAGGTGTTGACATGTGTGGCGACCGCCTCGTCAAGCTCATCCTAGAAGAGACCGAGAAGCTGAACGCGAAAGGCACGCCCGTTGAGCGTTTCAGCATCATCGGCTATTCCATGGGAGGCCTCATCGCTCGCTATGCTGTGGGCAAGCTGCTGGCAATTGGATACCTGGACGTGGTGCAGCCCTGCGCGTTCATCACCATCGCGTCTCCCCACCTTGGCTCGTGGCGCCTGCCGGTCAACATGCTCAGCCGCACCTTCAACGCGCTTGTACCCATCGTAACGTCCAGGTGAGGGAGGCACAGGATTACTGCTACTACAGGGACGATCTGCTCACTGCCTCAGAGGTGCAAAACGATGGAGCCCACCATCTGTGAGCCGGAACCACTGCCTCGCGCCAGCCAGCGCCACACCATCCCCGGACCGTGCCTTGAAGCACCCCAACCACACCTACCGCGCCCACACCTTGCCTCGCACATTCAAGCAGGGTGACCGCACCCCAATGCACATATGCACGCATGTGCACGCGCACACGTGCACGTGTGCGAACAGGCACACGAAAGTGCTCACGGCACGTTACCGTATTCGCCTGATGCACCCCCACACCGCAATCATCCCCTGCCGATAGTCCCACCCCACCCCCTCTCCCCCCTCCCCCATACCAGGACGGGCTACCAGCTGATGATGCGCGACAAGCACATGTGGGGCAAGCCACTGCTGTGCCTCATGGCCCACCCCGAGCTCGCCTTCATCAACGCCCTCAAGCGCTTCCCGCGCCTCATGCTGCTGGCCAACATCCACTGGGACCGCCCGGTGCCGTACTGCGCCGCCGCGATACGGCTGGAGAACCCCTTCCTCACGCACCGCCCGCGCGTCGTCGACACAAAGTGGGTGCCGGGGCTGAGGCTGGCGGGATATCAGCAGCGGTAGTGACGGAGTGGGGAGCAGCGGTAGTGACGGAGGCGGTAGTGGCAGCGGTATCAGTATCAGTGGTGGTACCTCATCTACCGGTATCTTCTCACCTTGCCAGGTATCAGGGCGGCCGCTACTGCTGGTGCACAAGGGAAGTTACACTGCAATGCCACTGCTTTGAATGTTTCTTCCAATGGTCCTTGGATGTGGCGAGGGCCTATAGCTGGCAGTGAAACGCGAAGAGGAGCATGATGCACATGGCCGTCCAGTTTGGTGCAACTGCTGATGAAGTGCCTTACCCCTCAATCCCCTGCAACCATTCGCTCTATGGTATGTTTCCCCGGCAGGTATCCCTCCATCGTGCGTGTAGGAGAGCCGATCGACACCCACACGCTCTGCGCCGCCCGCATGCACTGCCCCTCCGCCGTGCTCCTCGCCTGCGACAAGCCCCCCGCCGCCGCCGGCAGCGCCGTCTGCGCCGCAGGCCCGAACGGCACCTGCGCCCTCGCCGGCAAGCAGCCGCCCGCGGGCGCGCCCGCCAAGCCGCGCATGCGCGGGCGCTGGAAGCGCTACATCTGGATGGCGCTGACGCCGCTGATGGTGGGCCCGCTGGCGCTGTACCTCACGCTCACCGGGCGGCGCCACTACAAGGCCATCATGAAGGGCGCCAACACGTTCGACTTCACCTGGATCGCGGAGCACTACTCGCAGACGCGCCGCCTCACCACAGCCGCCGCCGCACAGGACGCAAAGCACAAGAACGTCTCAACAGCAGCAGCGGAGAAGGGTGTGGGTGGTAAGGAGGCCGCTGCCGGCAAGGCCGCTGCCAGCAAGGTCAGCGTGCAGCTTCCGCAGGAGGTGGAGGGTGCGGAGGAGGATGCCGTCGCCGCCGCTGCGATCGAGGAGGTGATGACGCTGCCGGATTGCCCGGGCCCGCACATCCCACCCGAGGTGGCGGAGAGGGAGGAGCGCCGCCGCAGCCGCATCCTCGCGCGCCTGCAGCGCAACGGCGGCGCGAGCGAGGGCGTGCTCTCGCCGCGCGCGCGCCCCGCAAAGTCCATGGCGCTGCCGGCGGCCGGCGGCGCGCCGGGCGTCGCCTCTCGCACGCTGTCCTTCCCTGCCGCCGTCCCGCGCTCCTATGCCTCCGCCAGCGCTGCCGCCAAGGATAGGGACGCCGGCGGCGGCGCGCAGCGCACGCTGCTGGGCCCGCGCCCCAGCGCGGGCGGCAAGCCGGGTCTGGCGGACGTGAGCGAGGAGACCTCCTCGGCGGTTGTCGCTGCGGGCAACGACGGCGGCGACGACGACACAGAGGAGCGCGTGGGCGTGAGCGTGAGCGTGACCGCCGTCACGAGCGGTAGCGTGTCGTCCGGCGCCACCGGCGGCCCCGGCTCCAAGGCCGGCGGCTTTGGATCCGTGTTCTACGACACCGGCGCCTCGCCGCTAGCGATGTCGTCGCCGTCGATGCTGGCGCTGTCGGCCCCGGGCCTGCCGCCGCTGCCGCCTGTGGACAGCTATATGCCGGAGGTGGTGGCGGAGATGAGCCCGGCGCCGGGCACGCAGGGCGGGGAGGTGGTGTCCAGCGGTGATGTGGAGCTTGACGAGGGCGGCATCGGAGTGCTGCCGGAGGTGCACGCGCTGCAGGTGTGTATGTGTTCCAAGTATTTTACTTCCCGCGGGGCTATGCAGTATGCTTTCCGTGGGGCCGTGCGCTTATGCATGATGATGGGAACTGCACCTGAGGGTGGCGAGGTGTCTGCGAGGTGGGTGGGTGTTGGAGGTATTATGCCGTGGGGCAATGCAGTGCGTTCAGAAATATGTGTTGGGTGGGTGGTAGGGGTAGGTGTGGCAGGGCTGCATGCGTGTCGCCCTGTCCTCAAGGATTTGGGACTCAGGGGATTCTGGTTCAGGGTTACATAGCCGGAAGTCTGCTGCACTCTGTACTTGAAAACTCTCAGCCCTCTCCTCTCCTCTCCACCTCCCACTCTCTCTACCATCACAGCCCGGCTAAGCCAGTTGGACCACCTTGACACGCACCCTCCCTGGGAAGCACACTGCATTAACCGCATGGCCTCACGGGAACAAGTATTTCCAAACACACCCTCCCTCCTCCCCCTCCCCCCTCTCTCGCCTTCTGTCTCGCCTCAGGCCTGGATCGTGGAGCGCCTGGGCGCGCTGCCGTGGAAGCGTGTGGACGTGGACGTGCGCAACTACGACGCACACGCCGCCATCATCATGCGCTGGCCGGAGAAGTTCATGGCCAACCGCGACGTGCTGGACTACGTGGCGGACACCATCGTCGCGTGGGACGAGGCCGCCTGGAAGCCCGCCACCGCGGCGCAGCGCGCCGGCAGCAACGGCCTGTAGAGCGAGGCGCAGAGGCGCCGAGGCGGACGCCGCTTAGGCGCTGATTAGGCGCTGGGTGATTGGCGGACAGCGCTGCAGCAGCAGCAGGGTGTGCGCCTGTGCTGTGCAGGAAGGGGTTGGCTGTTGGCTGTTGGCAACCAATCCACAGCCCATGCGAGGACGCTTTGGCTGCCATATGGTGGGCTGGCAAGCCCACGTACAAGCATGTCCCAATTGCACCGCGTGTCGGGGCAGGGAGGCAGGCGGTCGCAATCGGATGATTTATGGTTCATGATTGGCCTATGAAGGTGTGTGAGCGGCGACCAAGGGGCAGCCTGCACCGGACCAACCCAGGGCCGCATTATTGAGACCGCAGTGCAGTGAGGTGCAGTGCAGTGCACAACGGGCCATCAAGCCGTGTGTGGTGGTGATGGTGATGATGGTGATGGCCATCACTGCCCGTGGCGCGCCTGCGATGCTACTGCGAGCGTAATACTGCTGTCAAGGCAATGTGCGCTTTATCGAAGACGACAGCACCCACACAGACAGCTGTGAGCCGGCATGCGAAAGCGCGCAGCGTGTTGGTGGTTGGCGCTGTGCTTGAGTAATGCTTGCTGCAATTTTGGCGGACCTGTTTGGTGGGCTGTGACGCTTTGAGTGGTAATGATATCACCAGCAGCAGGGACTCCGGCACTGGCGGCAGTCTTACCAGCTTCAATGATTCGCGCTATGCTGGGCTGCGTGCATCCATTCATTACAGTTGTTTATGGAGTTTCAACTACTGTCAGTGTGTGCCACCGGTGCATGGCCGAGGGATTGCTTGAGGCCCTCCCCGCCTATTCATTGCTCCTCAACTGCCCACCAATTCATACTGGTGCTGGTGTTACCACAAGTATTGTAAGTGAGCCACTAAGGTCTTCTGATGAAGCACACACGTGACGGAAGGTAATTGACCATGGTGGAGGACACGGTGCTACAGATCATCCTTCACCAGGCACAGGTGGTAGTCCAATTCCTGCATGTATTCCAGAGCACCGGATGGCGCTGGGTGATGGCTGGTGTCTCACTGCGGATAAGACCATGAGCGGTTGTAAAACCCTTTCAAGCATACCGTGGCGTGCATCCACGCTGCACGTACACGGGCAATGCGCGTGCGCACCTTCTGCGGGATGCGCGTGCTGTGTGCTTGCTACGTAGCCAGTGCGCTGCGTGCCGGCTTGCATTGGTGCACACATGGTCTACTCGCTGCAGGGCACTGCCAGCAGGCTTGCTTGTGCAGTACACATATGCGATGCATGCAACACCGTACACACACAGTATCTTTGCGCCAGCCGTCAGCTCAGCCCAGACACCTCACCACCCTCAGGTGCAGTTCCCACCATCACGCATGTAAGCACACTGCACGGCCCCACGGAAAGCATACTGCATGGCCCAACGGGAAGTAAATTACTCGAACACACACTCGCAGTGACGCCGAGTGCGTCCGGAGTGGCCAGTCACAGTACCCAGTTGAGTGGATGCTCCTGGGGGGGAGCTCCTGTGGCTGTGGCTGTGGTGGGACGGTATGTGTTGTGCTGCCCTGCCCACCTGCGCTACCTCATCATACGTGCACGCCATGCCGATGCACCTCCGGGACACTCACCTCTTGCACGCATGGGAGTGCACGTGTCAGGAGTGCAGCAGGTGCGAGATCAAGAACTGCGCAAGGAGCACCAGTGCACTGGCGTACGCACCAAAGAGCGCCCCCAACTGGCACAACCAGGGCCCTCATGTGACAGCAGTTGGTCCTGGTGATGCAGCGGCGATTGCGTATCGGATCTACGCCAGAATGTTGAGGATTCGACCGATGCACCTAAGGTAGAGGGGCTAGAAGTGCCACACCTGCACAGCTCAAGACACATCCTGGCATCAAGTGTGTGTTTAGTTGAAACAGCTGTGCTTCCTTTGGGTTTTCCACGTGTGCTTCTGCGGAAACAACGCTTCAGCACCCAGGACGCCGTGAGCTTTATTGACTGCGCAGTTTCCGCACTTTTTAGGTGGCTGTGCTATTGGTTCTTACCCACCGTTACCCTGAGACCAGCAAGCACGGTTTTGCTGAGGGCAGGCTGAAGCGGCTAGTGCGCGTGCTTGGGAGAGGCGGAACGGACTCAGAAGCAGCAAGCCGGACCACAGACCATCCACCACACACTGCTTGCGCATATGGCTCCCCTTAGTCCGGACCCAGCCGTAGCAGACCTACTTGAAAGTCTTGTTAACGCGCCCGATGTTGATGCGAAGCCTGCGCCCGCAGCCGCATCGTCTGGGGTGCGAAAGTTCACCTTTGGCGCCTCGGCAAGTGCAAACAAGCCTGCCAACGACGGTTTTCCACCGCTAGGGGGCTCCAGCTCCACGTCAGCCTTTCCAGCACTGCGTAGCGCATCGGTTCCCCCGCCGCCCCCAGCGGTGCCCCTCTCAACAAATGGCAAGGTCACGTTCATGGGCGGCATCAAAATCGTGAACAAAACCTCAGCAGCCAAGAAGGCAGCGGAAAAGGCAGTGGCTGACAAGGCTGCAGCCGAGAAGGCTGAAGCGGACGCGAAGGCAGCGGCAGCATCCTTGCTCAGCGCAAAGGCTGCCTCTTTTGTCCCTGATGGCCCCAAGCAGCTAAGCAGGCAGGAGGCTGCAAACGGGCTTGTGGCGCACATCAAGTCCAATGGCGTGTTGCTGCTCAAGGTGCGTGCACGGTGGGGGTATTGGGTTGGGGTGCACAGATTATTGAATCCTCCACGCACGACACTGACGGCCTGGCTCCCAAGTTGCGAGATTTAGCTCACATCTGCTTGCATCAAGCTGCAGTACAGCTATGCATTTTTAAACCAAATGCGCGACCTGTGCAGCAAACGTGCGAGTATTTCACTCACAGCAGGCGCACCAACGCATTGCACAACAGCATGCTGCAAGCACTGGAGCCGAACTTGTTGCAAGCGTTGGGTGTTCACCGTGCTACCTGTGCGATTTAAGTTTGGGTGCCTTTGCACCTCTGCCACGTTTGCTGCTGTGCGCGTGCAGACTACGGGCCTGTTGGACTGGATTTCCAACACGCTCGCCGATGAACAGAGCTCCCAGGTGCGTATGCAGTATGCATGCTTTCCCCGATGGTAATTGCTGCTCACAGACGAACCCTGCCTTGCCCCTGGCTGCTGTGTGCACCCCTGAATGTGTGTCCATGCGCACCAGTGACGTACTGGCGTCTCTGCAGTGTCATTGCATATGGAGTCACCTGGAGCGTCCATGCAAATGATCTGAGTCATTCACGATCTGGGTCACAGACGCATGCCCCATACGTTGCCCGCATCCCCCTCCCCTTCCCCTCCCCACACCCATACGCTGGAGCCCAAGCTCTCACCGCCCACGTTGTGGGCATTCTGCATACGGTAGTGCACCCACTGCTGCTGACGACGGTCGCTGCTTGGTGCGCTGGCGGCCGTGGTGCGTGCGTGGTGTGTGTGCGCAACGTGTGCGTGTGGTGTGCCGGTAGCCGCAGGGGGCCCGTGAGGGTGCGCTGCTGGTGGTTTCGGGGCTGGCGGATCGGCTGGGCGCCAGCACAGAGCCCTGGCTGGCGGCGCTGGTGCCGGTGCTGCTGGAGCGCCTCTCAGACAAGGTGAGCGGCGGCGACGACGCCCCGCCAAGGCTGACGCGTGCACGTCTACCTGGCACAGCGACACCCCTTATGAGATGCCGGCGCTGGCACGTGCGTGCCACAGCCAAGGATGCTGCACGTCGGGTGTGCCGTGCGTGTGCCCGCAGAAACCCTTACGAGGCAACTGGCAGTGCCAAGCCTGACGCGATCCCTGGTTGCAGCGTGTCAAATGTTGTCCGCCGTGACTACAGGATGGCTGCGTGTGTCGATGTCCGTGCTAAGTGTATACACCGTGGTGATAACACACGCGCAGGCGGCGCCCGTGCGCCTGGCGGCCTCCAACGCGCTGGCGGCCGTGCAGCGCTGCGTGTCGCCGGACGCCGTGCCGCGCCTGCTGCCGGCGGTGTACCGCAGCGCGGTGCCGCTGGGCAAGTGGCAGACCAAGGAGGGCGCGTACAAGCTGCTGCTGGCGCTCATAGAGAGGTGCGCGACTGCGCCGCTGCCGCTGTGCAGTACGATGCAGTACAGCAGCAGGCCGTGGTCGACTGGTTATGTGATGTTACATCTGGAGCATGTTGGCCAAACAGCCCGAGGGACCAGGAGACCAGGAGAGGCTATTCAACTGGGGCATAGGGCGTGCTAGAGGGCCACAGGGCGAAATGAGGCCCAGCATCATCATGCAGGGTTGCACGTACAGTAGCTGGCCTCGGCTGGATAACTCGTGAGTGCGATACACATTGGAACACGAAAGATTTGTGCAGTGGTTGATTGCGACAGCGCATGTCGGCATGCGGGAGCCTGAACGGCAGAGTGGCAGCCACCACACACCCGTGTTGCGTGCGTCTGCCAATGAACCCTGCAATGTGCTTGGTGGGCTGTCACGTAGCCGCACAGGTGCATGTGGGTAGTGAGGTGGCGCTCGCTGCCCGTGCGATTTGCTGTGGTGCGCTGGCTGTGTTTCAGACCGCAGCATCGCTAAGCGCGCTGCTGGGCCTTGCCGGTGCTGGCCTGTTTGCAATGCGAACGCCTTGCACTCCTGCATGCGGCGCTGGTGCTGTTGTATGCATTGTGCATTGTGTTGTTGCTGATGCTGTTGCTTTCAGTTGGCCCTGCCTGCTGCCTGGCTGCGCCTGCTGCTTGATGCCTGCCCTGCCCGCGTGCTGCTGCTGCCTGGCGTGCAGGGCGCCGGAGGAGTGTGCGGAGGGGCTGCCGGAGATTGTGCCGGTGGTGTCTGACGGCCTGGTGGACTCACGCAACGAGGTGAGAGAGACAGCCATGTGCCACCATGCAGCGCCACCATGCAGCGCACAGCAGTACCCTAGCGCACACCTTGCTGCTGCGCCCGCCTTGCCGCATTTGTAACATTCCACGCAAATGTACGTGGCACGCAAATGTACATGGCACGCAAATGTACATGGCACGCAAATGTACATGGCAGCAAGGCTGAGATAGCAAGCGGCTTGACGCTCGATCTTGCATCAACTGGGGCAGCACACACCACAGGAGCGCCTGGCTTCATGTGATCAAGTGATTAATCATTAATCATTCAACAGCAAACGCGGCTGTGTTCTTTCAACGATGGCCACGCGCCAGCTGTCTGTGCATCCCGGGCAAGCTTGCGCTTGGTTCATGGGCTTTGACGCCCTCAGCGCCATGCTCCTACCCATTCAAGGCCCTGCTTCTGCAGGCATGCGCACCTTCCTTCCCTGGATCACCGTGTGAATTGCACGCCCGAGTATGTCGCATGCATGTGTGATGGTGGCATGCAGGTCAAGGCAGCGGCGCTGGATGCTGCCAAGGCTGCGTTCGACCTGGCCGGCAACCGCGACATCGCCGCCTGCATCCCCGCCTTCCTGGGTTGCATCCAGAAGCCCAAGGAGGTCCCCGACGCCATCATCAAGCTGGCAGGCACCACCTTCGTGCAGTCGGTCGAGGTGAGCGCGTGGGCTGTGCTGCTGGGGTGGGGGGGCGTTGTGCAGTGGCGTGTCCCATATGCCTCCGCGTTCCCTTGTCCAGGGCCGTTGTTCCGTGGGAATGTTTCAGGCGGGTGTGTTTGGTTGGTCAGGTGATTCGGGATGTGGGTCATGTGTGCAACGGGCGTGGCGGTGGCGGAGTCCACAGCGCTGCGGCCTTATGCTATGGCTGGCTCCACAACGTGTGGGCATGATGCCTGCACCCCAGGCCTGTTGGGGAGTATGCTTGCTTGGGATTATGCTGCATGACACACGCTGTTGGGTGCGCCCCTGTCCCTCTCACGTCATACATGACGTGTTGCGCAGGCTCCCGCGCTTGCGGTGATGACGCCGCTGCTGATCAAGGGCCTGCGTGAGGACGCGGTGGTGCGGCGCAAGACCGCGCTCATCATCTCAAACATGTCAAAGCTCGTCACCAACCCGCTGGATGCGCAGCTCTTCTTGCCCAAGCTGCTGCCACGCCTGGAGCAGGTGCGGACACAAGGCGTGCAAACCTGTAGTACTGTTCGGGTGGTGCCTGGTCAACATGCTTAGAATGCAACTGTGTTTGGTGATCAGGTGTCGATCAGCAAGTCGATCCGTGATCTACCTTCTCATCGACGCTTGATCACCAAA
>BDDA01000485.1:41351-88830 GCA_001662385.1 Chlamydomonas asymmetrica | reverse complement strand
AGGCCGTGGCAGATGCAAGGAAACACCAAGAGAAAATGTTTTGATGGAGGGTAGACTTGTCCAGCGTGCGATTGTTGGCAAATGGTTCAAGCTGGACTGGGCGGCACCATTGAGGTGCGTGCCCAGCGGCCAGCGTATCGTGGGTACATATTGTGCGAGGAGGGATTGGCAAAGAAATTGTTTTTGCTATTCCTGTGTGTCACATATCGTGTGGAGTGCTTGTGACCATTTGTGAGTGGTGCAGCGCTAGGTGCTGTGCCCATCGCAGAAGTGCAGGAAGAATAAGCAAGGCCTGTCAGTGGAAAGGTGTATGGTATGTGGTAGACCGCAATATAATGATGTTTGCTGCGTCGTTGACACAGGGATATTGCATATTTCAGAGCATGCAATGCTGGCTGGACAGGGCAGAGGTCAAACGGAGTGTGGGTAATGAAAGGCAGGAGAACATGCCTGCCTGTTCATGGTGCAAACATACGCCATACGGTGCGTGCAGGACGGCAGGGCAGGGGGTCGGCTCTTGCTACCTCATGCATGCATGCAGCGATACGGATTCGTCCACTGCCCCTGCAGCATTGCCTGCGCCCTTCCTGCACCACCCATTGTTTACCCCCGTGACACCCCCCTGAACGCCAGCGAGCCACCCAATTGCGCCAGCTCATGGTGCCTTGTGTGCGTGTATGTCTGCAGGCTGATGAGCTGACGCGCCGCATGGACGCTGCTGAGCGCATGTCGGCGGATGCACAGTGCAGCGCTGGCGATATGTCATTCAAGGCCGAGGTAACGCAGCAAACGCCCTGCACAAGTCACCGCTTGCCTTGGTGGGCATGTTCGCACGCGGTTGACTGTTTGCCCGCCCCATCAACACAAATGACGGCACGGTGTTTTGCCCATTGCTCCATGCCAAGTGCGCGACCTTGCGGCGTGCCGGGCGCCGCACATGCCATGTTACACGCGCCTAGGTTGGTGAGCCTCTTCTGATCGACTGATCTGCATCTGGGAGTTGGGGAGCATGGGCCGTTTGGCCAACACGTTCCTGATGCAACACAATGCAACACAACATAACAAAACACACGCGCCTGCAGGAAGCGGAGCGGCGCGCGGAGTCGGCCCACCGAGACCGCCAGCGCTACCTGGCGGAGCTGACGCACCTGCGGGCGGCGCTGAGGGACCTGTCGGGCCGGAACGACGCTGCCGCGAACCAGGGCAAGCTCCACGCAGAACTGGAACATAGCAGGTGCGCGTCTACGTAATGCGAGTGACTGATCACTGCAGGACGAAGCCGGATCCGTTTGAAGCATAGCGTGATAGGTGGTGGCAAGTCCTGCAGCCCATGTTCAGGTAGGGTCCGATAACAGTGCCAGTGCGTCAAAGAATCGCACCTGTTCACCATGGATGGCCACATGGTGGCTGATGCGTGGCCTGCAGGGCGAAGGAGACGCTTGCGCGCAACGCGCTCAACCGCAGTGAGCTGGCGCGCCTGGAGCTAGAGCGGGAGCTGCGGCGCCTGCGTGTGGAGCAGGTGGGGTACTGCAGCACCCCCTGCCCGCCTGCTGCATCCCTGCTTCCAGGTCGTGCAGGCTTGCCGCTGATCCTGGCCTCGTCGCTCAATATGTGTGTTGCTTAAAGCAGTAGTCATGGGTTGCACAGCACCACCGCAAGACTGCAAAGGGTGTTACTGGTTTCAGAACATGCAAGCACGTGTTGTTGATCTAGATTGGCCCATCCAGCAAAATTTCATGGCACTGCGCAACGGGCGCGTGTCTTGACCTTGCACTGCTGTGTTCGCTTGTGCCGCAGGCAAACATGGAGGGCCGCACTGCCGCGCACCAGGACCAGGCTGCATGGGCCGAGCGGCAGCGCGCAGAGGCGGCAACCGCCCTGGAGCTGGGCATGGCAGGTGCGGCGCCGCAGGAGCTGCCTCAGGCCTTACTGGGACCTAATTTGTTGTGGCTGAGTTGGTGATAAGTGGTGTGTGATACATGACGACACACCCACACCAACATATCCAGCCTCCAAGAAGACGCCCCTGGGCCTCTGACTGGCCGGGCGAGCGTAAACCACACCACAACTGAGACTGGAAGTGAAACTGATAGGATGGTAGATTGGTGGACCACGTACGTTATGCTTGTGTGTGTGTGTCCCCTCTGCAGGCCGCACGGAGCAATGGAAGGCACGGCTGTGGGCACGCAAGCTGCAGGTGCTGGCGCAGCGCAACGAGACGCTCGCAGACGGGCTGGAGCTCGCAAAGTAAGCATCATGGCACAACCCCTCATTAGACCGCTGCCGGTGCGTGACCAATGCTGATACCTGTAATGACAGGAACGTGTGTAGTGGATAGCGGATTTTTACCTGCTGCAAAACAATCTGCGGCTTCTGCCTGGTGGCCTGCAGGACTCGTGTGCGCCGCCTGGAGGATATCAAGCAGGAAGCGGATCTCAGTGCAGAGTTCAAGGAAGACATCGCTTCGCTTGGCGGCCGGGGCCAGAGCGAGCTGGCGCGAGAGGTGCGTAGGAAGTACCTCTGCCTCATCTGGGGTTTCGGCCTGGGCGAGAAAGGCTCAATGCGCAACATGCTCTACTTCAATCAAAGCCTTGGTAGCGGCTTGGTGGTAGGGCAGTCCCTGGCCTGGCCAGGCCGTAGCAAGGGTTCACATGACGCGACGAGGCCCGCATGCGCACAGGTGTCCGCATCAGCATGTCAGCGTGCAAGACCCGAGCCTGGTGCCTATGCAAGGGCTAAATGCCGGCACGGTCATGGATTGACCAACTTGTCAGCAAGGGAGCCCCTTGCTGACCACGCACTGCACTCTGCTTGGTCACCTGTGGTGCCGGGCACCGACGGTGTGTGTGTATTGACTATTGACTGTTGATGTGTGCTGCTGCTGCTGTGGCTCTTGCAGGTGGCGCGCCTCGGCGAGCAGCTGCTGCAGCTGCGCCTGGATCGCGGCAAGCTGCAGCGAGAGGAGATCCTGCTCAAAGAGAAGGTGAGGCAGGCGGAGAGCGGGCCGGAGGACCCCAGGGCGTCAGTGCAGCACTCAAGATGCCATTAAAGCGTTGCCATCACAAGGATAGGGATGGACGTCAAGGGCATGGGTTGGGATGCTGTTGAAGCCAGCCATCTGGGTCAGGGCTACGCTTTTGAGGGCTGACGGTGGTGGTTATGGTCTTGCCTATGGGGTGGGCTCCTGGAAAAGTTGTCTTCGCTACATGTGTGCGCGTGTGCCGTGTGCAGGTGCACTACACGGAGCGCGTCAACGCAGAGCTCCACGACCTCATGGACAAGTACGAGATGGAGTACTGGAACGTGAGTGATGGCAGCGACGCCACGTGTGTAGCACTCGCCTTTCTGTGTGGACATGCTGTGTGGACTGACGATGGGAACCGACAGCTCTCGTGAAGTGTGTGACCGCACAAGCCGCACCAGTTGCATGCGTGTCAGTCCCCCTGCCATGCGCCTGACCTCCCTTCACTGCCTAATCCCCGCTCATACACTTTGCATGCACCATGCCCAGGCCCCTTGCTCACATGACACATTGACATCAATACTGACTGCATGATGCATTGATGCACACCATGCTGTTGCCTCACACAGGCCCAGAGCGGTCTGGAGAGCGAGCGCGCCGCCGCCGAGGGCCGCGCTCGCGGGCTGCAGGAGGAGGTGGTGCGCCACCAGGAGCGCATCAACGTGCTGCTGGCGCTGGGCAAGGGCCTGGAGGCCGAGGGGGGAGCGGGAGCGGGAGGGCTGGGTGGACTGGCCAGGTCCTCCACGGCAGGTGTGCGCAGCAGGCAACAGGCGGCAACGGACTAATTGTGGTGTTGTACACCCGGTCAGCACGCCTTTCCCTGCACGTACTTGGCGTTCCTCACACTGTTCAATCGAATTACTGTACTGGAACTACCTGACGTCGTGCAAGTACAGCCAGCGAACACAAGCTGGCACATCAGATCGTGCCATGTGTATGTGTCGCATGCTTGCAAGCAGTGTCTTCAAGAGCTGCTTTCACAGATTATCAATTGCGTTACTGTTACGAATGCAACCACCACAGGCTTGAGCGGGCTCTCCGGGCGCCAGGCGCGGGACAAAGCGATGAGCGAGCGCGACTACATGCTAGCGCAGGTGAGAGGAGACAGCAACTCAACGCTGCCATCGGCTTCGCGACATCGCCATGCAGCCTACAGCTCTTGCTGCTGCTGTGGCACACAGTATGCTGGCACGGTATGTTGACTTCTGTATGCCTGAGCCCTGCAGATTGACGCCCTCAAGTTGGCTCGTGAGGAGGCGGAGCACCTGAAGGCGGAGATGCAACGCCTGCAGGTGTGAGGAGAGGATGAGGGCCCTGAGACTGCAGCACAGTGGGGAGCACTGTGGCACAGCTTGTGGGTTGCAAGACAAGGGGTGTGCATGTGCCGGTAGTACCTTTGCGATGCTAAGGCCACGTGTACTCACGTGTGTTAGCAATGCACACTCATCTGGATCCACCAGTCCCTCTCATTCTGGTGGTTCCCAGCAAGCAGCCTCTCTTGAGCTGCAGAGGAGCGCATTGTAAGTTCGATGCAACCATGGCAGATCTGCTATTGCCTGTCGCAGTCCATCATCATCGAGCATTCCACTATCGGTGCTATCTGACACGCCGTTCCATGTGTGTGTGTTCATCGCAGGACAACCTTGACGCCACCATAGTTGAGCTGGCGGACGTGCGGCGCCACCACGCGGAGGCTCTGGAGCGCCTTCGCTCAGGCGTGGAGGGCGGCCTGTACGGCCTGGACCCCACAAAGAACAAGGCTGCGGGAGACACCGTGCTGGAAAAGGTGTGAGGGAATGGACAGGGCAAATTAGCAGTTTTGCGAATCAGTGATCCAATATGCTGCACTGCAATGGTTCTGGGGAGGAAGCGATGTGTCCTTCGGTCCTCAACTGAGCTAGCAGGTGTTTCCAACCTGCGCTTGCATAACACATCAACGCCACAAACACAAGGTGCAAAGAGGACGTGGTAAGGTGCCAAAGGGTTGAGCATCCCAGCTGGGTGGGATGTTGGAACGAGCACGTGGGTTGCCACCGACAACGTGCTCAACAACACCATCCCGTGCTGTTCGTGCTCCAAACCAATCACAGATGAAGGGCGTGGCGGAGACGACCATCGCTGAGCTCAAGGGCCGATTGAAGGAGCGGGACAACTTGATACGGTGCGTACGTGCCTCGTTCATGATGTCAGCGCCGTCGTGTTTGATCACAGAGGCGTCTATCGTGCATGTAGTTCGAATGGCTTGTGGGCCACGGCAAGCTCTCTGGATGTCCTGCTGCATCTTTGCTGTGGCTAGTGTGACGCATGGCGTGATGGTGATGGTGGTGGTGTGGTGTGGCGTAGTGCACACGGGACGCATGCATGCGGTGTTGACCTGCAGGGCCATGCGTAACGGGCTGGACGAGGACATGCAGCGCCTGGTGGACCAGCACGAGGCGGACCGCGCCGAGATCCAGCGCCTCAATGAGGTGCTGTACGAGCGCAACAATGCAACCATACAGGACCTCAAGGTGGGAGCGTGAGCCTGACAGTGATGCAATGGAGCCGTACGCGTATGGCCATGGCCATGTGGTCTGTGCGTTTTGCATGCGTTCGGCTGTTGTACACGGTTGTGTACCAGTCCCTGATTGACGGGCTCACATCCGGTGCACACACAAGTAACTCGTGCAGAAGTGGGAGCACTGTGTGCATTCATGTGCAGTGCTCGGCATCATCTGGTGCAGGCCTCATGCTGTTTGCGTGTCCACATGTCCATGCACTGGCACATCTCACCCTGCGCTCGTCCCTGCCTGGAGCGTGCCTTGCTTGCAGACGGTGCTGGACCGCATGCCGCTCAAAGAGGGCGCGGGCGTGATGCCCAACGATGAGGTGCAGCGGCTGCGGGACGCGTTGGAGCGTGCGCATGTGAGTGCAGGCAACACCACGTCGCATACCGGGTAACACCATGTGCCTCGAAAACAGCAAACGGTCTACTGGTATCGGGGTGTTGCACATTGTTGTTTAAAAACACATCGCCGTTGTATCAGATGAGAAGTTGTATACCTTGCTGACAGTCTGCTGTGTGCCTTAAGAGGCAATCGCCAGGGCAGCAGCATTTGACATATACGTCACATATGAATTGCCGCCACATATGAACTACCGCCAAGGACATGCAGCACCACTGCCATTTATCACGCGATTGCAGTGGTCACAGACCTGCACCTCACGCTTTTGCTGTTGGGTATGTTTGCCGGACCGCAGGACCTGGCGACTGTGCTGAAGAATCGCATTGCCCAAAAAGACGCTGCGCTTGACGTCCTGCGCATCAACTGCGAACAGCAGGTGCGCTGCTGGTGTGCTTCGCGCATGTATCGTGAGGCATGTGTTGCCACCTGGTGGCCACCGTATGGGTGGACCTTTGTGTGAGCGTGCGGTCTTACTGTGGCTTCTTTCGCCCTGTCCATGAGGCAAGCTCAGCACGCCAGGCTAGCACGCAGAGCGAAAACATTGAGAACAACATGATCGATCGCTCTGCTCATCATTCACTGACAATCTCAGGCTACAAGCGTTAAGCAGGCAGATGGGTGGAGGATACACAGATGCGTCACAGCTCACACGTCAGCGTAGTGCATGCAGGCTTGACTGCGGTTTGTTTTGTGTGCATGCGGTGTGGCGGCGGTGCGGTGTGCAGATGAAGAAGATGACGGAGGAGCACACGCGCACGCGCGATGAGCTGGAGCGCCAGGCGGCGGCCACCGCCAGCGGCCCCACACGCGCCGAGGTGGCGGCGCTGAGGCGCGAGATCAACGCAAAGGAGGAACTGCTGCAGCAGCTCAAGTGGGTGGTAGGCGCCACAGCCTGCATCAATGTACGCGTCAGTGATGAGCTGATTGATGACTTACTGCATGCATGTCCTTTGGTCACCTTGGTTTCCCATGTGGGGATCGGGGACAGACCAGGGCTGCTTGCACTTCTCGCCTGTTAGCCTGTTTAAAAAGACGCAGACCCTTGGGTTGTCATGGGCCTGATGCACGTGCAATGATTGCGGCGTCATTTCATCATTTGTCCTGGGTGCACTGCAGGCGCGCGCTCAAGGGGCTTGAGGCTCAGCTCATCAAGGCCAAGCAGGAGCAGCTGGACAAGTGAGTGGCGGTCAGGAACCTCTACCACTAATTCACATGATCGTGGTCGCTGTGACTGGACCCTGTTGGGCATGCTGAGCCGTGCCCCACGATAAGAAAGCGCCTGGGCTGTTAGGGCAGGGGAAGACCACCAGCAGGCCTGCTTGCGGTTGACTTGCCGAACCAGTTCCTGCGCTAGGACTCCACCCGCACAATGCATGCATGGTGATGACACACTGGGTTTGATACTTGGATGGCATTGAACTGGCGTGAAAGTGAGCGGTGATGGTGTGCTGCCCCGTTGATGCCCTCCGACCTGCTGCGTGCAGTGAGCTCAAGCAGGCCAGCTGGAAGGTGCAGGAGAAGCTGCAGGAGGAGCTGGCGGAGGCGCAGAAGCAGCGGGATGACCTGGCGGCGCAGCTGGCGGACACAAAGGTGAGGCACGCAGCCGCACCTGCCTTCCCGCCTTGACAAACGGTGGAATTGTGCCAGTCATATGGCTCGGGGTGTGGCATGCTGTGGGTGGTAGAGCGGTCTCGACTTGGGGTGATTGGATGTGGCGGCGTGGATGAGCTGCAGGGATATGCACAAACGTTCAAAACGATTGCAAACTGGATAGGCGCTCACGCGTGCGGTGCGTCTGGCCGCTTTGCGCATGTCAACAGGTATGAATTTTTAAACCACAGCAGCGCACTATCACCAGACACTGGTGAAATGGGGACCGCTCAACGTTGTTTGTGCATCTTTGTTGCCTGTTTTGCATGGCGCAGGACACCGTGTCGTTGATGCAGTCAGAGGCGGCCGGCGGGGACACCAGCACACAATCCCTGCTGAAGCAGCTCCGAGAGTGAGTCCTCTCACCTGCATGTGCCTTGTATGGTGCGCAGCTGAATAGACAACTCTCCAGCATTTGCCGATGCGGCTTTGCACTTTCGACGCTTTGCCTGCCAGGCCCACACCATCAAGTGGCATCAGGTGTGCTCCCCGTGGGCTCCTGTGTTCGGGAACCCTGCACGCTCTGATCCGTGGCGAGTGGTGTGTGTTTTGACACGCTGTATCCTGTGATTGGATGTGATGTGGACGCGCACCTGCAGGCAGCTCCGAGGCGAGCGGGATCGCACCGCGCAGCTTGACGAGCAGCTCACGGCCGCGCGGTCTGAGCTGCAGGGCTACAAGAACGCCAAGGACGTGGTGGTGGACCTGGCCAGCGGGTTCAGCGTGGAGGCCGCAAAGCAGGTGTGTGTGTGTGTGTTAGAGCTGCTGGATCCGGTGGGCCCAATGCAGTAAGCAGACGCGTGTCAGGCGTGTGTGTGGTGTGGGGAATGGGGAGGAGGGAGAGGAGGTGGCTGAAGTGCTGAGCGCACGCACATGCACGGATCGCACCGTTTTTGTTGGATGGTTTTGAACAGCGGCGGAGATCAGGAAGGCAACGGGGAACAATTGCAGCTGTGCAATTGAGGTCGTAAGCCTGGTTTGGGGGGGCTGACAATGCGGCATCTGGTGAATGGCGTGTTGCGGACGCAGGCACCTGTATGGTATGTGGCGCAGTTGCTTGGTGCTCATGCCACCTGCCATGGAACACAACCGGGCGGTGTATGACTGTTTTGCAGATTGAGGAGCTGACGCGGCGAATCAACGTGCTGGAGCGGCAGAACGCTCAGCTCAAGCGGTCGGCAGCCACCGCTGAGGCTGCAGGGCTGTCGGCAGGCGGCACCGGAGGCGCCTCCTCGAGCGGGGGCGGTGGGGGCGGCGGGGGTGGGGGTGGCGATGGACCCGGCAGGTAAGCGCACTGCCATATGATTTCACCACATTATATGTGCAACGCCACGACAGGCTGAGGAACACATGCAAGTCTGTCTCTACAGGCGACGTATCATGTATTCATGTGTCATGCACGCAAAGTGTGTGCGCCCACCATCGCACGTTCATCACGTATTCATGTACGCAGGCCGCCCTCCAGTCGCCGACCCCCGGGGCCCTCCACCACTGCACGACGCGCCTCGGCTGGCGGTCCGCCCGACACCGCGCCCTCACAAGCGGGCGGTCACGACCAGGGTGATGGTGGCAGTGGCGGTGGTGGTGGTGAGGACAGCGTGGTGAGCAGGGAGCGCCGGGAGGCCGCGTTGGCTCAGTGGGATGAAGGCAAGAAGCTCAACGCAAAGATCGAGTCCCTCAGGTAACTAGCGCTCAGCAGGCGGAGACTCAAGCGCAAAACAGCTACAAGCAGACTGAGATATACAAGCAAGTGGCAATTTTGCATAGGCGCTGCACCGCTTGATGCCGCCTGCAATAACGGTGCTGCAGCCGTTGTGCGGTGTTGCAGCCTGGCGCCCATCAGCGTGCGTGCACGCCATACACCAACACGCTGTCATCTGCGTGCATGCATGTCACGATGTGCGCAGGAAGCAGCTGGCGGCGCGAGCGCAGGAGGTGGACGGGCTGCGGAAGGATATGGAGCTAAAAGCCACTCGTATCAACACGCTACAGGTAAGGGTCAGAGCGCTGTGTGGACATGCTGACCATGCTATTGTGCATGAGAATAAGTTGTACTTGCACTCTGTACTACTGCACTACACCTGCGCTCTACTTGACCCAAGCCTCAGCTCAGAATGTGTTGGTCTATCCAAGCAATCCATTACCCTTCATCACTGTTGCTGGAAAGGAGCCTTAACCTGTGCGAGCTGCTGGTTGCTGCTGTCGCCGGTTTCGGCAGGCGGACTACGACAAACAGGCGGCTGCCATACGCGACCTCACCGACAAGCTGCGAAAGGCCACGGCAGCAGCGGGCGGGCGCGGTGCAGAGGCCAAGGTGCGCTGAAGAAACTCTGAACAGTGCCTTGCTTGCTGCAAAGGGTGGCCGCAAAGGGCATGGAAGGCCTGGGCAGCGAGAATGGAAACGCGCACCGGGAAGCTGTCAGGACAAAATGTGCAAAACGTGTACAACACGTCATACCTTCAGAGGCATGCACATCATAATGTCCTCTAGAGTGTCGCGCCCAGTAGCGGGCTGCTGAAGTGCTGAACTGGTAGTCGACGAGTACATGTGCGCATCCTTTGCTCCTCAGAACATCATACACCCACAGCTGGACGTAGAAACGCACCATGCAACACCTGTGAGCGTGGACACTGCATGGACTCATGTTCACTCGTGCCACCATGCAGCTGGTGGAGTATGCTCAGCTCATCACTGTGTTGGAGGAGGAGCGCGACGCGCTCGCCGCACAGCTGGCGCGCATGCGCTACTCCGCCGCCGCGCCGGCGCAGGGCGGGGCCGGTGCGGGCGGCACCGGCGAGGCAGGCGACGGCGGCGACCTGTTTGAGGCGCGCCTGCAGCGCGACCAGGCGCAGGCGCAGGCGCGGCGGCTGAGGGAGCGTGCGGAGGAGCTCTCCGCGCAGCTGCTGGCGGCACAGGCAGCGGGCTCACAGGTGTGACATACAGGAACACCCGCACACCTTCCCCGTCTAGGACAACAGGCACAGCAGCTTTTGCATGGTCTGGCTATGCATATTGACCCGCACACCTCCACTTCTAGGGCCCACTGGCACAGCAGATTCTGCATGCTCTCGCTGCGATCACCTGAATGCATGAATATGTGCAGCGAGAAATACCTACATGCGTTGTGCATCATTGCCGTGCTGTACTATACACGATCCTCTGACAGCATGTTTGACAACTTTCCGTAGTTTCTCACGTTTCTCATATTGTGCAATTTCACTTTGCACGCGCTCTCCCTTGGGCTGCAGGATGTCGGCGGCGGTGGTGGCACTGCGTCCAGGCGTCGCGCGACTGGTGCGGGCGGCAGTGGCATGATCACGGCGGCGCGGGAGGCTGAGCTGCTGAGCACCATCACCAACCTCAAAGCGGCGTTGGAGAAGGCCACCGCCAGCACCATGCCCGCATCCAAATACATGCAGGTGCGAGGTCTCGTGCAGCCACCACTTCCGTGGTTGTTCTTTTTGTGCGTTCATTTGTTGTTGGGCGCCCAGTTCATCCCGCCTGTCTCCTGCACTTGCGAGGGAGGGAGGGAAGCTTCAACTCTGCAGTACTGCGCTCAGCGCCCCATGCACTATACAGGCTTGTGTTACGATCAGGTGATGCTCTCAATGTCACCCTAGTCAGCTGGTTGTGTACTTGTGTGCCCATGCACGCATGCACACCACTGCACCACCTCACAGGAATCACACTGCCCGGCCTCAAATAACCAGCTGGAACCTGGAAACAAACAACTCTAACACACTGCTTAAACATATCTATACGCACGCAGGAGGTGGCGCGGCGCAAGGAGATGCAGAAGGAGGCGGAGGCTGCACGCGCGGAGATAGAGCGCATGCGCGGCGCCGCCGCCGCCAGCGGGCGCCTGGTGGCTGACCTGCAGGCGGCAAACGGGGAGCTCAGGAGGCAGCTCAAGGCCGCACAGGTAGCCTTAGGGGGGGCATTTTGCTCAGTTGCTTATTTGTGCCTGACCCGAACTCCTCCGAAGCCCAGCAATCCAACCCCGTGCTGCGGCTCTCTTTGCGTAGGACTCGTATGAATGTGACGGTGCCGTAAGGCCTTTGTGTTTCCTTGAATTACCTTGTGGTTGCGGTGCTTCCCATCATCTGAGTGCATGTTGTGATACACGTGCCGGGGTGCGATGGTGCTTCTCCTACGCAGGGCGGCGAGGCGACGCGGGCGGGCGACATTGCCGCCCAGCTGGCCAACATGGAGATGATGCTGGGCCAGCGCGATGCCGAGGTGCGACACGCAGTATCGCCACATGCATGTCTATGTCCGCGCTTACCACTTTCTGCACACTGATGAGGGTGTTCCAGCACTGTAAAAGGGAGTGTTTGGGGGTGCGAAATGTGCAGTGAAGCATTGTCGTGCGTACTGGAATAGCCCTGTGTGTGAGGCGTGCGGTGTGTGGTGTGAGTGCGCAGGTGAGGGCGCTGCAGGCGGCGCTGGAGCAACATGAGGCGGCGCTGGCAGCTGGAGGTGAGCGGGACCGCGCACTGCACACGCAACCGAACCCTGTTGCGCGGTGCATTGACTGGAGCTTGCCGGCTGATGGTGCAGTCAGTGTCAACTTGTCGCGAACCGTGCGGTGCATCTGATGCGTCCGATTCATTTGCTTTGCCTGGATACCAGCACTCTTTATTTCGTTCCTCGGGGACCATTCATTCGGGTGGCGGGCTGGCAGCGCTTATGGCCCAATCAGTGACCCAGCCCAGGTTCTATCGCACTGAGGGGCATTGCTATTCGCACGCACTCAACCGCCTACTTCCCAGCTGGCAACCTTCCGCAGAACTCATGTGGTTGCTCAAAGAACTCGGTGCTGGCTGGTCCCTGCCTGCCATGCAGTTGATGCGCACACACACACAATCAGGTGCAGACTCTATCCCTATATGCATACATACTGCACGGCCCCACGGGAAGCACACTGCATGGCCCCACCGGAACAAATAATCCTAACACACACTACACATCACGCCATTCATGAATGGCCTGATAGGCCAAGCGATGTAACGTCAACCACATTACACACCTCAATGCTGCTGCTGCTGGTCGTGGTGCAGGCGGGTCCAGCAGCGCTGAGGCGGGCCTGGCGGAGCAGGTGGCGGAGCTGGAGGCGGAGAACGCCGACCTGCGGGCGGAGCTCAACGCCTTCGACCCGGCCTTCTGGGACGAGGTGGGTTGCGCGGCCAGGCCTGCCTGCTCTAACACTCCTAACACTGAAGGCACGGTTGGACGGTTGGACCGTCTACCACACAGTGGTGCAATCGAAGGCGACGATAGGTTCTGCAGATGCCAATGGTGAGTACCAGCCCTGAAATTACACCATGTGCGCATTCACGTGCTCGCGGTGGTTGCAGGTGATGACGATGAAGGCTCAGCATGCGCAGCTCAACCGCAAGGTGCTGCAGTACGAGGACCTCATCATAGAGTACTCCAACAGGCTGGGCGTGGCGCCCCCCGCGGGGGTGGGAGCGGGCGCGACATCACAGCTGTCAGCGGCGGTGGGCGGCGACGCCACGAGCGGCCGTGGCAGCAGAAGTGGGCGGGGATAGCTGGGTGGCATGGTCGAGCGCTGGAAGCCATGCAGTCAGGCGTCAAAGGGACCAGCAAGCGAGCGAGCGATCAACTGTCGCTGCGCTGTTTATCGCTGCTGCCTGAATGATTGCTGGTGTTGGTGTCATAAATATACAGGAATGAATTGGCTGCAAAAAAGACCGTATCGCACACCTGGCATTGACGTGCCAAACTGAATGGATGCGTCCCCCTTTCCAAGGCGTGTGTGACATATTAATACTGTGATCTCTACCGTATTGCCACCAGTATTGCCACCTGTCTACCGGTACCTGTATTGGCAACACCCTCCGCACTGTGTGCTTCATTCACGAGGCAGACTTTGGCATTTATCGAGCCATGAGCTCGGATTTATTTAACTGAACATGGGTCATCGAGATGCACACCGCCTGCTAAGCTACGCATCATGCCAGCCACGTGCACAGCCTGTGTGAACTATATGCAGATCAGCGGCAGTGTTATCACCTCACAAAACGCCATGCGTGGGCTTTGTTTCCCAGGACAAGAGGTGTTGCACGTCCCAACCAAACCTGTTGCTGGGGCAGAGTGTCCGCACAAGGTGTATACAGACTCGCCCAGGCCTGACTTCCGCTCCAGCAAGGTGTACAGTTTACCCTGCTAGCAGTGCTGATCACCCACGCAGTACACAGTACATACCATGATGCTGTTGATGCACAGTACGATTAGCAAGCACACGTGTGGCATGCACAGTGAAGCACCACAACGGCGCACATTTCATTGCGCAATTCACGTGGCCCTCAAAATAGGTGATTGTGCACAGGTGGGCGGCCAGCATAGCCGTTTGCCGCCGCTCACTCCGCCCTAAAGAATGCATGCATGTTGAATGGATGCATGAGCCGCAGCAAGTGTTGTGGATCACCGAGTAGCCTCGCCACGCAAACCGCTTTGTGCCTTGCGCACGCGACAACACAGCGACCCAGCAAAATTGCTTGCTGTAGTGTTAAATGAAAGACCTCCGGAATGAACATAGCATGGGGTAGAGATGTTAATCAACAGCGCGCAAGATGAGGGTTGCAGAGCATGTGCGCTGCGCTATTCAAGAGGGCATGCAAACCTGCAGTAGAGTCAGGTAGGGTGCCACATCACTCTGTTATCAAGTTACCGGTACTCACAAAGCCCGACATATCGACATCCCTCCTACCTCGTAATCGTAATCTGTGAATCCTGCCATGGGTGTCGAGGCCATGCATGGATGCGCAATCCGCAATCCGCAATTGTATGAATCACTCACTGCCCCATGCACACAGCCATATGCATTGCTGTCGATCGGCGTGCTTACAAGCACTCAACAGTGTGAACAGTCCCCCAACCCCCTCAGCGGTCACCCCGACAGCTCTCAACTGCGCACGCACCTAAGCCGCAGGCCCACCAGCGCATGCAGCGCAGCCGATGCTACAGGTAAAAGCTGGTATGTGGTAACCTGTCCGTGGTTTAGTATTTGCAGGCTGCATGCGCATGTCAGATGGGTGCCCCAGCAGACGGGAGTACTCGAGTACTTTGTTCAGTGTTGGCAACTTGGCTGCCCCTCGCATGGGCGTTGGCGGCAGCAGCAGCAGCAGCAGCTTCACAGCAGGCCCTGTGCTTGCTTCTGCACCGTCCGGCCGCGTCCTAAGCCAGAAAGACGCGCGGCAAGGCTCCGCCGCCGCTGCACAACAGCACCACCAGAGCCAGACGCCCCCTCACCGCCAGCGATCAAGGTCCCGCTTGCTGCGCTACCCCCGTCATCCCTGCTAGTTCCACTGCTGCCTTCACCACTCGTGCTGCTAGTGGCATTCGCCCTGGCGTGGTCAGATCCTGTTGTGGCGTTGTTGCTGCTGCTGTTGGCGGTGGTCCTGCCGGCCTCGGCGGTGTGGTACTGCGCACCACTACGTGCTGGGAGGTTGCCTACAGGCTCCTCCTGCATGTAGCGAGCCGGCAATGCCAACGATGGGCCCTTCAATGACAGTATCAAATGTATCAAGCTGTGCATGCACTGAAGCTCTCTGCACATCATGCGTTAATGCACCCTCGTTGTCTATGAACAGGGCTTGATCAGGCCGTGCCCTGTGCGGCCAGAATCGGTCCGTCACTCCAGTTACGCTTGTTTAATGATAAGTATTGATAGCCCCTTTGTACCCATCTACAAGGTGCTCCCGATTTCCACACCCAAAACCCTCTCACCCCTCCTTTCCTGCTTACCTTGCCGACTCCCACGACCATGACGTTGCCGTGGCCAACGCGATACACAATTCCCGTAGAGACCATGTTGCCGCTGACACCACTGTTGCTGCTGCCGGTTTCAGAGGGCGGTTTAGCGTCGTTTCTGAATCCGGTGCTGTCATTGCGGTGACTGGGCGCCTGCTTTCCGGCAGCGCGCTGGCCCGTCACAAAGCTCCGCCGTGCAGTGTGAGACACGCAAGCGCCTGTAGGCCTTGAGAACGCCTGTGGTGTGTTTACCCAAGCCATCCACATCAGCGGGACACAGCATTGGTGCGCTGGATCAAGCAGGAACTGATGTAAGCTGGGTTGCGGTCAGATTTGAATGGAACATTTATTGCGTGCAAAGACGGGAGTTGCGGTGCCCAACACCAGCACTCGGCACATGTGTAATGTTTAATGTTTCGTAGTACATTGACACGCCAAGCGGCCCATGCTCCCAGCAGACTGTAACCAAGCGAAGTGAAAGTTCTCAAACCTTAGTAGGCACGCCGGACACAACACCGCAAGCGCTCAATCCTGCTTCAATTGTCGTACTGCGTTGTCCTTAGCAAGTGTTCTGCGGTTTCAGGTCTCACCTGGAGCCGATGCTTCGACAGCTCCGCCAGGATAGGCCCTACTAGCGCCTCATGCACCGTGTCGTTCGTCGGCTCCGGAATCACGCCCGCAGGCAACGGCTCCAGCTTGGTCAAATCCACAACGCCCGTGCCCCCAGCACCGCTCGCGAGCACCGCAGCCGCCGCTACCGCCGCTGCCGGCAGAGCCGCGTTTGATGCCGGCGCCGTACCCAACACGCCCATTGCATCCATGGCCCGTTGCGCCGCATCGCCGAGCAACGCGGCGCCCCCGCCGGTGTCAGCGGCGCAGCCGCCCGTGGTGGCGACCCTGAACCTCACGCTGGAAGCTGCGTCCCATAGCAGCGCTGCGAGCAGGTGGCGGAGCTCTATTGAGGATCGCAGGCGGGGTAGTGAGGAGGAGGAGGGCGTGGCGATGAGCAGCAGCGTGTCGCCGGCGGGCAGCTTGGCGGCAAGCGCGGCGCGTTGGGTGGCGGGCATGGCGGCGAGCGTGGTGTCCATCAGCACGTGGATGGTGTGGGCGGCGGGCGAGGGGTGGGCTACCAGGTTCACCTGTTGCGACCCACATGGACCCACATGGGCAGAGCCACCACCGTCAGCACTGCTGACGAGATTTGGCAACAATGGCAAGGCACAACGCTCTCGGCAAAGGCTTGCTGTGATGCTGACAATTCTAATACTTGACAGGGTGCTCGTTTGCCGTTACCTCTCGCTTGCTGGCACGCTGAAAAACGTCCGTAAAATGCAGGCAGGGACAACCCGTGAAAGGATGCCCATGTGCGCCTTGTGGTTGCGCTTGCTCGTTTCTGCATGGTGTGTGCACTTCGAGGCCAGGAGAGTGTCTGTGCGTGTGGAGGGGCCGGCGCAGAGCGGAGACAGCAGGGATGCGGATGGCGTCCACATGATGCTCTCACCTCGTACCCAACCCGCTGACGCTCCCCAGCGCTTGAGAGGGCTGCTAAACGCTCCAACAGGGCATCCGCAGGTGATACCGAGAACAGAGATTGTCCTGCAGTCGCAATCACACCTTGCGTGTCGCCAGCAATGACGTCCTCAGCCGGCACACGGGCAGCGGAGGCAGAGTCAGCCAAAACGGGCTCGCGACGGCCGCTGCTGCTGCCACGCTGCTGCTGGCCCGGAGGTGAGCGTATGAACTCCACCCGCAAGCGTTGTTGCTGCCCCGGCGCTTGCCTGCTGCCCGTGATCTTGCCGTCATGGCCTGTGTTGCTGGTGGTCGCAGCCGCACCGCTACCAGCAGCAGCAGTGCTGATGCTCTGGCTCCCAGCCCACTGTTGGTGCTGCTGCTGCGAACGCGGTGGTGAAGCAGGAGGCGCATCGGCAGTGCCAGGTGACCCCTGGCTGCTTGACGCCGACGCAAACGCCGAGCCATCAACCATCACCTCGTGCTTCACGCAGTCAGCCTGCCTGTCCGCCTCATGCCTCACATCCCGCTTCTCTGGGCTCTGTGCCAGCTGGCGCGTGAGGAACGCACCCCACGCCGACAAGGAGGCATCCATGCCAGCCTGGCGCAACAATCCTGCTGACGGCAGTGACCACGCTGCCTGTGATGCTTGCGGGGGCGAGTGTGGGAAAATGTGCGATGGCGAAGGGGAGAGTGGGGGCAGGGAGGCGGCGAGCATCGCAGCAGAGAGATCCAGGCCCAACAGCACGACGCGGCCAGAACCAAACGCAAGCGACAGCACTGTGGCGCCGTCGGCGTTGCCTATTACGGCCCGCGCCCCTAGCGCAGAGGCGACAGCGCCGCAACGCATTGCCAACGTGGCGTTGGGAGCGGCAGGCAGGCCGCCGACCCACGGTGCATCAGTAAGCTCCTCTGAAATCGGATGAGTTAGAGTGGATTGGGGGCCGGAAGCGCAGGGCGGGTGAGAGGGCAGGGTGGTGTGTACCGCAGTGCAGTGGGGGTTGTACCCCAGCAGACGCTCAAGTGCTGCATCCACGGCATGCAGTGCACCGCTGCTGCCCGCAGCACCATCGCCAGCAGCCGGGGCGCTGGCGTTGACTGCAAAATCTGTTGCAGTCAGCGCCAAAACGAGTGTGCCAGGAGCATCCTCGTCTTGTGTGGCGGATAAGAGTCCCCGGAGTTCGCTCTCACTAAAGCTGCTGATCGTGCTGAGTGAGGCGAGCAGCGTGGGTGCCACCGGCAGCGGCGGCTTTCCGGCGAGCGCGCCTGCCGGCAGCGTCGCAAGGAGCGGGCACAGCGGCCGGGGCTGGTTCACCAATGCCTGCACGTGCATGCGCATGCAAATGTGCTTGCATACATCACAGCTTGCATTGGCACGGTCTGGGCACGGTGGCAAGGGAAGGAACTACGATGGTGGCATGTATGCGGCACGGCATATTCAGCTTGCCATTCAACTGATTACGGTGCGGTCTGCAGCCATGGCAAGCCGCGGCCGCACGTGTGCCTGTTACCCCTTCACCAACCTCACCTGTAAGCCAGCTGCCAGCAGCCCCTCTGCCGCCAGAGAATCACTGTTGCTGCCGTGCCCGCCAGGCATGAGCACCTGTGCCTTCACGCAGCCCGCATCCCAGTAACCCAGCAGATGCACCGCGCCGCCGCCATCGCCGCTCCTGACGTCGTGCCCCCTCGCCGCCACACGCACACCGGTCACCACCAAGCCCTCCATCGTGCCGATCCTGTCCTCGGTGTGGTCATATGGCGATGCAGTCCCCTCTTTCAGTGTGCTCTGCGAACCAGGCCAGGCCGAGGGTGCCACGAATGTCGTCTGCCATGTAGCCGTTGACGGGCGCTCATCGCTGCGAGTCAACGGCCGTTGATGCCCACCACCACCACTAGTCTGATAGTTGATACCCGCAAGCCCATTATCAATAGTAAGCGGCGTTGGTGGTGTGGAATCCGAACCCAAACCTGGATCTGGGTCATCAACCGCTGGTGCTCCCTTAACGCCATCCCTACACAAGTGGTGTACGTCTATGGTGACGGGTGAGTGATCTGCGAGGTGATGCGGTATTGAAAACTCGTCATGCAGCGCGTGCAGGAGATCCACAAGGTCCGGAACCATTGCGTCCATGACGTCATCCGTAGTCCGTTCTGAGGCTGCACGGCGGCCGTCTGGTTCTTTGCTCATGGCACTTGCATGTAAAGGCTGAGAGAAGGTGCCTGCATGCAGCTGGGTGCTGCGGGTAACTTGCAACGGGCAGGTGTGCCTTTCGCCACGGCTGTTGCGATCGTCTGTGGCGATTCTGCGGCTGCGGTCTGAGCTGGCACTGGCATCAGCGTCACTGGGGCCGGTGCCGCTGGCTTGAAGGTCCAACAGCGTGTTGAGCAGTGTGGAGAGCTGCTTGTCTGTGATTGCCGGGGTGGCGACGAGCACGACCGCATGGCCTCGACGGCCGATGTGGGTCAACAGATGCGACGCACGATCTGGGTCACCCGACATGTGCTGGCTCAACACCCAGTCGTACAGTACGTAAACCTGCGCATCTGCAGCCAGAAAAGAGTGGAGGAGAGCATGCAAGCAACAGGTGAACCTCCTCATCAGGCGCTTTGCCTGCCATCACCATGTGTGGCTGGCGCTTTGAATGGGTCCATGCCAATCGATGGTCCGGCAGCGCTGCTGGGGTACCATCAAAGTACGCTCCCGAAGGTGTGACCACACAAAAATCAAGGACTGAGGAACAAAACCATTGCACACCACCTGCTGCGCTGTGCATATGCTGTGGAACGAGGTGCAGGGGAGGCGCAGAACGTGTGTGTGGCGTGGGGGGGTGTAATGTGGGTGGCAAGGCAGTGTTTTGGATCCATGCATGCACGAGTGGCACCCAGCAATGACCTTTGAATACCGAGTCAAGCAAGTGCGTGCTCAGCAGTTGTGTTGCAGAGCAGCATATCAGCAACAGTGCGTTACTGTTGCCGCGTGTAGGAGGCCCTGGCATCGGGTCATTGGTGGCAAGAGCACGTTCTTCGACAAAGTAGCCAACTTACCGGTGGTGAGGTTGGGCGAACTGCTGAAGTCAAACCTGAAGTTGCGGAGCTTGCTCAGCGTCCTCACCAAGCGCACTGACGGCTCAGGCAGGACGACGTTGACACGCACAACGCCCAGCGCTGGAAACACTCCCCATATGCAAACGCATATTACCATAATCAGCACCACTGTGTTTCCGCCTGCCTGTCCCATCTGTGACGGGCAGCGTTCTGCACTGAACGTCTAGAGTCGAGACCGCGCTCCCACAAAGCAGGAGTCGTACAGGGCCAAGCTGTGGTGTTTCAGAGGAGACGCTTAGTCTGAACACATCACTGATAATAAGTATAAGCCCAGTAGCACCCAGTGTTGACACAGCAAGCTACAGTGCTGGCCTGTTCATGGAGGAGCGGTTCCGGACGCTTTGTCAATGTTGCCAAGGCAGAGCTGAACCAGCAGTACAACGAAGGCGGATCACAACAGATAAGATATTGTTGGCCAAAGGTACCTTATGGTTACGTACTCCAGCTTTTGCAGCGCCATCGCGCCAGGCGCGTACGGTGGATGACGGGCTATTTTGCAAGTAAGCTGTGCTGGGCCACCCAGGCATCCAGGCTGTTGGCAAATACAGGTAATTACGCACTATCATTGGCAGTATGTCTGCCATTACAAGCAAGCGTGCCTGTGACATACGTGAAAGCAGCCCACCTGACGTGCAAGTCACGCCGCGTCACGCAGCGGAACCGACTTGCTACGACTGTCACCCGCCTCTGGCCGCCTCTTGTTTGTTGTGTTGTGTATGTGTTGTGTTGTGTATGTGTTGTGCTTTGTATGAGGTCGCCGGAGCTGCAGCACAGTGCTGGGCAGCACTATCAGCAAGGGGTTGTGCTGTGCATGTTGGCCAGCATTGCCTGGGGTCAAAAGCTCACGGTGGCCAAAAGTCACAGCCTTGCTGTTGCAGGCCTTGTTTCAAGCAATAACGAATGTGGTGGAGGCATAAGCTGCCAGGATGCTGCTGTACTGCATGATGCATAGTGCGATCAATCGGCTTCACATCCGGCGACCCAGCCGGCAACAAGTAACTGGCCTGCATGCACCAGGCAAGATGGGGCTGGCGGCCTGAATTGGGTTAGTCGGCGGGCCACTTGCAGTGTGGTGACGCTCGTCCGCGCACACAAACATGCTAAGACATGTGTTGTGTGCCCTCAAACATCCCAAGATAACCTTTGGCCTCGTCACACCCAACAATTGTCCGGCAGGCCAGTGTGACATCAATGGGCAGGCGGTGTGGCAAGGGACAGGCGCTGAGGCAAGCATGAGCGCAACATTGCATGCGCCCCCCTGTGCTCCGCATTGTTCAAGCTTACGACTATTACGACCCTGCATGGTGGTGGAGTGGTATCTGGTGCCGTACATGGGGTGCGCAGGCTGCACGCTGCTTGGAACGTTAGGACGTTGCCCTTTGGGCTGCCTTTCACCTGCTTGCCCGTTCCCTAAACGTGCACCTGCACCAAGCATGCCACAGTGCAGTGCAGCAGGACCACTTTGGAACGCCACCCATCGCGCTGTGCACTGCTGTGTGGCACCCAGCAGCCCCTGCACCGCCGCTGCGCTGCTGTACGCAGCAACCATCACCGCCTGATGCTGCTGCGATGTACGGGAGCAACTTGCAGGTGCCTACAGCAGGGCGCCCACTTGCCCGCTTGCCTGGCTACAAGGTAACCGCGTGTGCGTTGAAGCAGCAGCAGCCGAGCGGCGCGGTTTCAGCGCCAAGAACGCATGCATGCTTCACAGTTTACATTGAGGACGCAAGGATGACCTTAACACGATGCAATGATGCACACCACACTACTCGATCGCGATGCAGAGTGCACCACAGCGTAGCACCAACCCGTGGATGGCCGGCTTGAAGCAGGTTAGGCACATGCACTCATGAACACGGCAGGACATTACAGGGGCAGGCACGAGTCAGATGTCACGAAGCAATGTTGCCTGCATCGTGTAACTCGATCGCATGATGTCCACGCGGAAATGAATGTGTGTGCAATGACGGTGTGGCAACGACAGCCAAATCCATGTGCACAATCAACCTGATGCATAAAGGTCACTCATGCTTTCAGTAGCATGGCAATATGCACTTCAGTGCGTCAAGGAACAACAGATGCAACTTGTACTGCAATGCTGCACCCACAGTGGGCGAGTGCATTGAAGTCTTCTGTCCAGTGAAGTGCAACAATGATGTGAGTACCATGTGAATGCATGCCTTCCAGCTCTTGCGTCCATGCCACAACGTGATATGGAGCCCCTCATCGCCCGCTGGCGTCCGCATGAGAGGGTCGGGTTGCTGCACGTGTCGTGCCTAAAGGACTGCATACGGCCAAAACGCCCATGTATGCGCATTCTGCCAGCATGTGTCAACCACTGCATCGGTACACGCCCTGCAATGACAACCCATGCATCAGTGATGCAGTCAGGCAGGATGCAACGGTAATGCGTGCTTTGTGCATCGCCAGAGGTAGTGGGTCATCCGGTCGTGAAGGTTCCACAGCTTGCGGATGCCAACGTACTGGTGATACGGGAAAGGAATGCAAAAGGATGCAGCAAGTTTATGCCGGATGAGACAGCTGGCTAGGCGACCAACATGCTGAATTGCTGATAATCAACACAATGAGGGTTCAACCTGTTGCCTGTTGCCTTGCCGGATGGCTCCAGGCAGGCCAACCACTCTGGCGCAGTGCTCCCGCAACACATCAGTTGTGGCGCTCAGCGCACAGCGCAACCAGGTAATGCAGGAGTTGTGCGCTGCAAAGCCACGCACAGGCATGATGACATGCATGAAGTGAGGGTGCTGATGAGTGGGGTAAAGCTGGAAAGGGCAGCCAACCGTGAAGCTGCATGGCAGCCAAGGTTGGGCCCTCACACCCATCCACGCCCCGCATAACAACACAGCATGCGGTCTCATTGCGGTCGCCCATGACAGTTCAGAGTGACTGGGTGGCAGCGGGAGCTACACGAGGTGAAAGCGGCAGGGCTTAGGGACGCTCATGTTTCGGGGGAGGAAGCCACGCTCACAAAGTGCCGTCCTCGGGATCCATTCAAGCGCTGCCGGGTCAAGATCAACACACGCGCGCACACCCCTTGCCAGAGTTGCCTTGAAACACATGGCGGTGGCAACAAAGGAGGACGGACAATTAGGATGCACATAAGGTATGGCATGCATAATGCTTTTGGCATGCATGCATGAATGTGTACGCTACACCGCTCGCCCCAAGGACTGCATGTGGATTCATGCTGACTGTGCACGGGGCATCAACTAGTGCTTGGCAGCATGTTCCGATGCAGTAAACATTGGAAGTCACGTCTTGCATAGGGAACGCATGCATTATCAATTTGCACACACCTGACTAACATAGTGCGGACGTATTTTGAGGGGATTCAAAGGCGCGCGTAAGCCCAACAACATGTGGCGTGAATCGCACGGTGGAAACACAGCCAGCGAACAACCAGCTGCTCCGTGCTCCCAAGCTTGAGCGAAGCCACAGCAAACGCCACAGCAGCGTCTTGGGTACAAGAGAACAAAACGGAGGCATTCCGACATAGGAGTTGGCGTTCATGGAATTTAGCACAGATTGGTTGCGTAATCAACTACTCTTGGTGGCTTGGCAAGCGCGATTTGAGGCTTAAACGTGCAGATGCTTGTGTAGGTTTCAACCGGAAGAAGGCATGGCTGTTCTATGCTGTAGACAACGCTTGTGCCACTTGCGTTCTTGATTTAATCACCGGGCGGTGTTGCCCCTTGGCCCCAGCAAGGTTTGGGCTGAGACTTTGGGACTTGGGATGTAAAACCAAGGGTGCACGCCCGCCCATCCGTCGCGCCTCAAGGTGCCATATATCAAGCAAGGCTAGCTCCTGAAACGGTGCTCATTTGTTGTTGATCTGTAGCGAGCGGTGTGTCCAAGCGAGCCGCACGAACACTAGCAAGGAAACCCCAAAAACTGGCCATCGTAGCTGGCCATCTAGCCAAAAGTATGCATGCATCCCCGGCAAAATGCAAGAAAGGGGTGCGTGTTGTAAGAGTCCTAAACGTACAGGCCGAGGCCCTTAACGCCGGAAAGAAGTGCAGGCCATGCGTCCGCCGCTGCTGCCTGGCGGCCGACGCCTTTGTTGCGAGCTGAAAAGTTGGTGTGGCAATCGTGCCACATCCCATCCGACCACCGAGGAGAATGAAGGGTCGACTGGACAATGGCCACGGTGCAGCGGGACGGCACATCATGGCCTCATACAAGCTGCATGCAAACGGTCGCTCGCAACTAAAAAGAGTGTGTGCGCGTTCGCAAAGGGCCCGGGGCGAAGCAGCATGGAACGTGGACCATGATCTGCTACCGCTCAACGGTGTCACATGCTCGCCCGCGCGCCATGAAGTGCGGCTGTTGGCGCTTCTAATGCGCCCGTGCAGGTCGTACCATCCATTCAGCATGCTAGGGCACTTCCAGATCTAGCCTCTTGGTCACAAGCACACCCCAAATCACGTCACCGCCTAATCAATGCATGAGTGCATAGTTCATGCGTGACGTGCCTCCATTGAGACCAGATCGAAGGATACAATATGAATAAAGTGTAAAGAAAGGAATCGAGACATCGCAAAGAACCGATGCAATGTTTCAACGCGCTATATAGAGTGTATGCTCGCCTGCATTGCACTCTCACCAGATGGGTCACTCTGGTCATGACAAACCGATGATCGCCCTCAGGCATGCGATCGACGACGATGATGCGCCAGCGGTCTCGTTAGTTGCCACACTATGTGCGTTGAGCACGCCGCCGCACACTCAGTATGTTTAGTTTACCTCCTCCTGGAGCAGCGTTATGGTACCGCTGCTCCCCACTCGCATGCGCATATGCACGCACGAGCGCACGCATTTGCAGGCATGCGACCCCGCAAAGAGCCGGAGCTCGGTCGCATCCACAACCACCACTTTGTGGCGGTTCTCACCAAGCAGATGGAGCGCAGGTGCTCCTAGTGCCTACCAGCTGGTGCATAGAGGGCAATGCACGCAATCGGTTTCTTCAAGGGAGTCCTGGCACCAGCGCAGGCCCAGCTAGCTTGCCCCTTCAGCGGGCAAATGGCGGCATGGCCAGCCACAAGTGTACCAGAAACCCAGAGGTAGTGGATGAGCAAAGATGCACAAGCTGCTCCAGCCAAGGCAAAGGTGATGGACATGGAGGCAGCGCTTCACCGGAAGCCACGTGCAGCAGGCTGCCATTCAGGAGCAGGAGAAACGCTATCTGCTGATCTAGAGGCCTCCCAAGAGGCCTCCCCCCTTCAAAGCTGATCGCTGCAGTGGACACACCTTCAAATTTGGCATTTTGATATGGTCGTGCGACAAGTGCGGCTCAACATTAGTATTCCCTGAGTATACCACTGTGCTAGTCGCCTTCAGGTTGGTCCTTGAGAACATCGCGTCACCTGTATGTGTGAGGGCAGGCACAACAGTCTATTGACGTGACTACGAGGCCACTCCAGAGAATGATGAGTGCATGCATCACAGATAACGGATGCTGCTACCTTGCATTGCCATATGTTGATATGTCCCCCTGGAACACCCATGCCACAAGCACGATGAGAATGCAAGCTTGATGAGATGATGTCATGCCACAGATCAACAACCACCATACGCCTCGTACAGCAACTCCACTGCCGCTGCATCACAAGTCCATGCCAAGCATCAGCCATTCAAGCAACTCCATCACCGCTGCATGACTGGCTGCGTATCACTGCGCGCACGAGGCCACGTTGAATTGGCAAATGGCTCCCCCCCAAAGCCGTTCGCTAGTGGCGTGTGCGCCCAAGCACCTACCGCATGTGGTCACGTCGGTCTGTCGCGGCCCATTGAATCATGCTGCACACACCCGGTGCTCATGATCGTGCTCATGATATCCATCTCCCGGTAGCTGCATCCTCTGCTATTGCCAAACGCGTCCAGACTGGCCTGCGGTGCGTCCTGGGAGGTCACCTCCAGCAGATGCGACTGGTTGTATTCGTGTTCTGGCACGCTGCTGCCGGCCGCGCCACCACCAGACACAGGCCGAGCTGCCAGTCTGGTTCCCTTCCTGAAGCTGCTGCTGCTGCCACCGCCAACACTGGTAGGGGCGCCTACCGAAGATCCCAACGTTGCCCTTTTGAAACTGCTGTGGCCATCGACACTGGCGACTCTGCTGGCGCCCTTCCCCTCGCCGTTGATGCCAAAGGCGCCGCTTTGCTCCTCGTCATCGCTGCCGGCGGTCTCGAAAAGCGCGTTGCTGTACGTTGTGGACACGCCGCATGGCGAAGACAGGCCAGTTCCGCCCGGCATAGAGGCCTGGCTCGCCTGCTTCACCAGCAACTGTACCGCAGTAGCATCACGAGCGCCCGGGCTAATGGTGACTGGAGTCTGAGAGGCGCCCACGGAATCCATTCTTGTGATGGCAGCTGTGGCAGCAGCGTTGGGGTCGATTAGTTCGACAAGGGAGGATTTGCGAGATTTGCGGAAGATCGAGAAAAGCGAGCGTCTGGGCGAAGCGCCCTCGCCCGTGGCCTGTTGCGGGCTGTGGGTGCTCGCGCTGAGGGGTGAGGGCGGATTGCCGTTGTCACCGAGCTGGGACCCAACCGCCCCTGGAGCGCTCACCAGCGTGAGAATCCGCGAAGGCGCGCGTTGCACGAAGCCCTTGGCGCTGTTGTTTCGAGACGCCACTTGCACGAACGCTGGAACCGACGCAGCAGCGTCACCAGCATGAGGGGCGCATGCAACGGCCTCCATGACAGCCTGCGGCGGTGTGCTTTGCACCCGTGCAAGCTCTGCCTCCGCGCCGTCGTCCTCGGAACCGGCGTGGGACGCACCAGGGCTTGCGCTAGGCGCGTTTGCGTGGCCGGGCAGCGTGATGTTGGGCAAGGTGACGTTGCGGGCTCGGCTCGGGGGCCGACGTGGAGCCACGCCGATGCTCAAGCGCTGATTTGCGGACGGGGATGCACAACGGCCAGCGGGCGGGCCGTGCGGTGCTTGGCCGGCTGTTGTGAACGACGCCTTGGACGCTTGGGCAGACGTGAACGATGCCTTGGACGCTTGGGTCGCAAACTCTACTGCTGACGATGGCGCCCCAGGATCCATGCCAGTGCCCTCCGGCGGGCTGTAGCGCGACGGCCCTGCCACCATTGCTGCCCGCATCGCTGACGCGGTAAGCGCGGTGGACACTTCCGTAGCAGACACTTGTTGGCTCAGCCGGCTCGGCCCCCTGCGAGGCTTATTGCGTTGGCGTGCGCCCCCCCCGGGGCTCCCCCCGGCGCCTATCTTGAACTGACTGTCCGCAAGGCCACCTCCGTTCCCGCCACTGCCGAAGCCCCCCATGCTGGCAGGGCTGTGCCCACCGGAAGCCCACGCTCCAACGCTGCTGCTGCTGGGCAGGCCGGCAACCGAGGGCGCCTGATGAGCTGCACCGGGCGGTGCTGCCTCAGCGAAAGCCATGGGGGTCCGAGCAGCGGGCATTGCCGGTGCCGCAACGCCAAACATATCCCGCTTGACGTCTGTATGGGTCTTTGACTTGGATGAATATGCGGCCGGTTGCAAGCGAGACGCGGCTGCCGGGCTTGCTCCGCTTTGCGGCAGCAAGCTCATCGAGCGGGCAACCTCCGGCATGCTGTGAGAGTTGTGGGCGCCCACGAATGCGCCAACACCAGTGCTAGACGCTGCTGCACGCGGCAGGACGGCTACAGGACGCCATGCAGACTGGCCGGCGTACTCTGATGCGTAGCTTCGCTCAACGTCCACCTCGCTACCGTCGTCTGCGTGCGGCCCGGGGCCCGTATTCGCACCGCCTGTGCAAACCTTGCTGCCAATCCAGTCAGTAGCGGGTAAACGGCTTCCCGTTTGACTCATCGACACGCTGTTGTCGAATTTGAGGCCAGCACCGTCTTCATCCGTCTCCTGGGCATCCCGCATGGGTGTGAACGGCGAGGGTGGCATGTCGCACACGTTGGTGCCTGGGCCGTGACTAAACTCACGTTCGATTTGGTCCATGAGAGACTCAGCTGGCTCAGGCCTGCCGGAACAGCCACCAAAGGCGTCCCGGAGCAGGCCCTCGCGCTGCATGGCACGCTGCTGCGGCGTCAACACCGGCGAGCGGCACGGCGAGCGCGGCGATTCCGGCGCGTTGGCCCCTCCGCTGCCCGCGCTTCGGTTGAAGAGCGCGCAGCGTGTGGGGGAGGGCAGGATCCCGTCGCCGTTGCCGCCGGGCGCTTGCTTGCTGCCCGCGCCGCCAGCGCCCAGACGGCAGCCTGGGGAGGGCGGAGTCGTACCGCTGCCGTTGGCTTGCCGATTCATGAAGCTGTCGAGGCCGCCCCCATTCACGGGGCGGGCCGGGGATTTTGCGCTGACGGGCCGCAGCTGTTGGTGCTGCTGCAGTAACAGCGCGCTTTCGGATGCGAATGCCTTCACTGCGCTAGGCGATGGCGGCACAGCGTAGATGTTGTGGTTGTTCGCCGCTGACGCGTCCTCGGGTGCGGGGGGCCACCAGGAGTTCTCCTGGCCCTGTCAGCAGCAGCGCATTGCAACCATGCGCTAAGAGTTAAGAGCATGATCCAGCCCATTGCATGGCGCAGGCTCTATCAAACAGGCGGTCAGAACCCCTCAACACTGTTTGCAGCTTGGAAAGCACCTGTTGTGCCCTCTGTCGACCTATGCACATGCACAGCCGCGGCCTGAGCTGGGCTCCAGTTGTAGTGATTGAACGCAATCGTATGTTCGCACCTCTGGGCAAAGCTCGACCTGTAGGTAATCCAGCATGACGTACAAATCGGCCATCGTGGGCCGTTCGTCCATGCTTTCCGCCCAGCACTGCTGCGCCAAGCGCATGTACCTGAAGACACGCAAACAACGCATATTGTGAAGTGCGGGATTTGGTGTACGGCCCAAACCTATGAGGCGATTGGTGAGATGCAGTGAGTTGACAGAGATGAGCTGCCACGCTGGAGTGAGCACGCGTGTACTATTGGTACCACCTCATGACCTCATCCCTGTCCCAAGCGCTTGGCATGGCGTGTGGCTAATGGCAGCAGACATGTGGCACAAGCCTAAACCTGTACAAATCAAGTGAGAAATGGTTGAGCGACGGTGATGCCAACTGGGGCGCCGGTCTGCTCACCGATGCGTGCATATCATCTACCGATCTACGCGTTGCGTTGGGTGTACGCATGACAGAAGGTATTGTCATGCAGCTTACCCAAAGGGTGTGTGGTCAGGGAATTCCGGCCGGAGCTTCTTCGTGATGATGCCCATGACAACCTCCGGGTCTGCATGCACATGATGGCGTAATGGCAGCACCCACACAAAGCCAGAGTTGCGGGAGGTGCAGAATGGCATACGCGGTCAACCCCCGAGCATGCGGTGCGCTGGAAGCAACATCAACGCACTGTGGTGCAGCGCAGACGGTACGCAGCACGTGAATTGCGGCCGAGATCGGGCGCCCGCGTGAAAGCGGAGCAGACCGAGTGCAGCAATGTGTGCATTGCATTTACACACACAGCCAGCCCAGCCTCACCGGATAGGTCCTTGAACACGTGATTAGCCATGTACACCTGCACACCCAACAGGCAGGAGAAGGTGGCAAACATTCGGTAAGCGCTTGTGACATCACTGCCAAGTACTTCACCTGTGAAGCGTGCAATGCTGGCAATTCGCCCCCTGTGCCGCGACCGCGGCCAGCACTACCAACGGCTGCACAGCATGACCTTTTGTAACGGTTGTAATGCCCCACACGATGGCAACCACCGTATTAAGCACCGCTGCACCCTTACACAAACCCATCAGGACCCCCACCGCTCCCTGCCAAAGCATATGAACATGCAACCGATCGCACTGCCAGGGTCCGAGCCGAACGCCACCCCCTTCTGCGCTCACCTCCCACATGAGCACCCCCATGGCGTATACGTCCCCGCTGGGGGTCAGCACGCCATCCGCCAGCAGCTCTGGCGGCATGTGCGTGACGGTGCCGAACGTCTTGGTGTGAACGCGCATGTTGTCCTCTTTGAGGATGCGGGCAAAGCCAAAATCTGCAAAAAGACAGTGAAGCAAAGGAAATGACGGCGCCCACTAGCTTGTGGGAGCTCGCTTGGTTGCCTGGGGTAAAGCCAGAGACAGTGAAGGCTTTGCAGCAAGCCTGTATGCGTTCAGTTTGCTGCAGTAGGGCAACCAATCATCACAAGTGTGGATACACACATGGGGCAGAAGCACCGTGGGAATTTTCCCCAATTGAGGAATTGAGAAATTGTGTCAAAGGCCTGCAATAAAACGCTACCTGCAGCGCTGGTGTGTGGGGAAGCGGGGCGAGGCGAAGGGGTGAAAGATATGTGCAGCAGGGCAGGATCGTCCTGACGCCGTACCTGTAACTTTCGCCACATAGCCGCGCCTGTCTGCTTGCTTGCCAACATGAGCGGACAGCAGTACGTTGGCGGCCTGTGATTTCCAATACGCATGTGCAAACACATTGTTGTAAGCATGGAGCTATGAATATGTGCTGCCTACATTCACACGCATTCGCGCCAGAAGGCAGTTTGGCTGCTTGCTGTGAACAAGGTGCATAAAACAGCCACCAACTGCTGGGGCAACACCATTGTATAACGTGGACCCTTGGTGATTTATCAGTCGTATCACTGATATGTGAGCCGGCTGTGCGCACCTTGATGTCTCCGTGAATTACATTGCTGTTGTGCAGGTACGCGAGGGCGCTCGTCACCTCCTTGAGCAGCTGCGCACACAGTACACGGCATGAGCAGCTCAACACCGCCGCATTGCGCATATCCCCGCAATACATACAAGTACATCCCTGCTCAACGTAATCCATGCAGCACGCCGCTGTGCGGATACATTCCCGAGCGCTCGTCCCGGTCCTGAATGCTGCTGGTCTCGCATTGTGGGTAGACCGCCTTGTTCTATTCTACAGGAATCAATATCCAAACTCACAACCTCGTTCGGTCATGAACTCATGATCATGCTACCCACCTCTAGCGCTGACCATGCATCCCACTTAGCGCGAACACCCTCGCCAAGCGGACCACTGGGTTTCTGCATTGGGTAAACACACACAGGTGAAGGTCAGGAGGCTGAAGAGTGATCATTTTGGTCATTCAGTCCTCAGCGTCACAGGACCAGCACTTCACACACCACATCCCACGTACCGCTCACGTCCATCCTGGCCGCTCATTCCAAGTGCTGGCGCCCGCCAAATGCGGAGTGCCAGACACAGTTGTGGTACCGCCTACTGGTGTGTGCAAATGGCTCCGCATGGTTCAAGCGAGCTGCTATATGGCTACATTATGGTACAAAAGTAACATCCTGCCCAGGGCGTACCTTGTGGAATGTGCCATGCATAAGCGCTGTCCAGAGCGACCCCTTTGCGCAGTACTCCATGATGATGTACAGGTTGCGCTCCACCGGCTGTACATACAGCAGTATGCAGTACGCAGTACGCAGTGGGGTGCAACCTCCATCAGGTACGGAGGACAATGACAGAGAGGGTAGCAGAGAGGGTTGCGATGCTTGCACGAGTGCTGCTATGGATGGGCAGGGCCCGGGCGCGGCAATGAGGTGGTCGAGGAAGCCGGGACCGCACCATCCACAATGCCTTGCGGTCATGCATGCGGGCAGACAACTCAGACAGGGCAGGTACATTGTAGTTGCTTGATGCTTGACACTGTCATGCGCTTTCAGACAGGGCCAGTGAGCAAACAGTGATGAGCACAGAACAACAGTTGGGCCTTAGACAAGCGAGGCATGGTGCAGTAAAGCTGGCCAAAGCTGCGCACGCACCCTGCGGTAGTGATGGTAGCTGTCATCGGATTCATCACAGCTGTCGTCATCCTCCATGGCGTCATCCGTCGCCACCGCCTGCACAGCGCCCACAAGCGTGCATCCTTCAATAACCCATGCACACACATATCAGCAGTTCGGCACGTGTATCACGCCACTGCCGCAGCAGCAAAGGACACGGAACCTGCATGCAGCAACAGCTGGCGTACACCTGCACTGCGGACACACCGCTGCTGCCCCAATGCGCATGACGTGATGTGCCTACCTGCATGGTGACCTTGTGCGTGCAGATGATGTTGGGGTGCTCCACGGCGCTCATGAGCAGAGCCTCCAGCTGCGCCATGCGCTCTCGCCGCGCATCCTCCTCACGGTCATGCGCATTCGCTGCGATGCAGCGGTAGCGGCGGTGAGCAAACACAAACGCAATGATGGATACAGAAAGGGGTGCCGTGGGAGGGGTCAGCACTGCAAGACACCTCTAGACAAATGCGGCAGCTGCCCTTTTGGAGATCACCCCATCAGCTCAGCCAAACACTTGTGGCAGGAGCGGGGAGCCTGCCATGCATCCCGCTGTCTCAAGGATGCTTGTGTCATGGTCGTTTGGACTGCACTGCACCCTACCTGACATTCCGGGTCCTGGCACCACTTTAATGGCCACCTGTTGCCCCTGCCAGTCACCCAGGTGGACCTTCCCAAAGCCGCCAGACCTGCAAGCACAGCACGCACATTGTACAATCGCACATTGTGACCCACATCAGTACAGCACCACCAGGTTGCAACCCATGTTAGACTGCAAAGCCCATTCGCATTCAACCATGCATGTAGGTGGACACCACGACGTGATTTACATTACGTGCCTGAGGCACCGTGCCTCACAAGTTGGCCCGCCCCTGCCAAACCGCTGAACAAACCCGATGCCCTCAGGATTCAGGGCTTGAAGCCCACAGCCTCCATTCATCCCCGTGCATATGGTTAGCATGTTATACCAAACCGTTCGGGTGCCACAGTGCCACATGCCGCTGTGTGCTCGTGCTCGCATGTGGGTTGGCACCCAACACCGCTGCTGCATGATGCCCACCACGCCATGGCCCGTCACCGTTTTTCCAAGTGGCCCCACTCACCCAATTACGCGCCCCAGGTGGAAGGGCTCGCCGCCGCCTTCCGGCTGGATGAGCAGCTGCTGGGAGTCGCTCATGACGCTGTATGCGCTCATTGCGCTGAGGCGCCTCGATACGCGGTCCGCGAGCACGCCCTTGGCGTTGAGCTGCATGTCACGACGGCAACGACAGAGTGCACGCAAATGCGTCAGGCGTACACAAGGGCACACACCGTGGCATCGCTCACAGGGTGCGGCGTAGCAGGCAGTGATCGTAGCATGCAGAATGGCAGTGTCTGACGCTGCATGGCAGTGTCTGACGCCCCGTCGAAATGCAATTGTGGCATTCCGGACAGCGGTGTGTGCGCAAGTATGGCGAGACATATGGCCTGCCCGCACAACAGGCGGGTGATAGTGGCCAATCAAGCGTCCGTTTGACGGCCGCAAGCATGCGCCTTTCCGCCGTCCATGCACAATTTTGAAGGCTGAACCGGTGCGGTGCACGAGTGCATGACAGGAGCCGTCCATAATCATCCAGGACTGTCCGCGATTATGGGCGTCACCCACAATTTCATCGCAAAGTGCTGTACTCAGGAGCATGTGCAGCAGCAGCTTTCAAAGCGGTCGTCCGTTCGCAGGCCATTTCCACTGCACGTGGGTGTCAGGGGTGTCTGGTCCATGACGTGCAAGTTCAGTCGCTGCGTGGGGGCCGTTCAAAACCGTGCCAACACTCACCAGCGGCGCTAGGTTGGTGGATATAAGGTCAGAGCGTCCGAACTGCAGAGTAGAGGGTGTGAGGTGTGAAGGCAGTTTGTGCTCAGTGACAAGGGCTCAAGCACCTTGTGAAAAGAGTAACTCGAGTGGTGAGCGACTGAGCGGCAGGGAGAATCACGTCACTGACAGTTACTTGGCGCAGTCAAGCCACTGTTGGGCAGTCTTACGTACCTCCATGGAGTTCACACGAATGGCTTCCGGTGTGTGCTGGGCACTCGAAGACACCATGCGCCCCAGCCAGCCACTGGAGCCGAAGCCAGGCTGGGAGCCATGGTGAAGAAGATTTGTGCCGCTATGCGCATGGCTTTGCCCAGAAAACGAGTTTGGCCTTTGCTGGGACTTGATGGCTCGCACCAGCTGGCGTGGGCTCGCACCGTCAATTCCAAGGGCAGCAAATTGTGCCCCACCTGGCAGCTTCAAACCCTGTACACAAGCGAAATTGATGCCAGGAATTTGAAATTTATAGGAAAAAGCAAACAAACAGGTCCTCAACGTGCTTAGTTCACAGTGCGACGCAGTGTGCGTAAAGCGACATGTCCAGCCAGGAGGTCACTAAGTCAAGAGGTCCTATCTGTAGAGGCCATTACGACAGTATTAACAGTTCAGGAAGAAGTCCCCACAAGCTTGACAGGTTAAAGGTGCAGGTTGCGCTTTTGCGCTCGGCTGGTCTGACAATCCAACACCAGATAGTAGCATAATCCCGTTTGGGAGCACAAAGCAGGCGCATCGAGCCAAGTGTGTTTCAAATATAACTCAGGAGGAAGGCAAGCAATGCCCTGCTTACCAGAACGGCTGGCAGCTGTGCGTCTCCGCTGCACGCATTGTTCACCATGCCAACAACACTGCGAGCGTGACCTGTGCCAGAGGAAAGGGGCTTGGCTGCTAGGTTAGAGCCGTGCCGTGACAAGGAAGAACTCCTGGAGCTAGCCGGGAGCCCTTTTGCAGCTGCTGCCAAAGGGTCAGTATCATCGGCGATGATGTCGTATGCTGCATAGTTGAACGCCTCTGAGCGCGCCCGTACAGGTAGTAGCAGGGGTTGATCAGCAGGAGAAGCTGGTTTCTGTCTGTGACGGTGTGAGCCATCGCGCTGTGAGGAGAGCACTCCAGATGCCAGCCCACCAACATGTTCATTGGGCGTTGAGTGCAGCGCGGTGGTTCCAGCTGCCTGATGCCACGGTAGACTCTGTGAGCTGGAAATGTCAGTTCCAGCGCCCCCGTGCCTGTTCTGCTTGTGCTTTTCACCGGAGTCCTCATAAAGCGCCTCGACAACATCGCGGTGCTCCTGGCTGAGGCTGCTATGAACGCAACCCATTGCAGGACATCCACTGCTGCTGCAAACAAGCTACCAAGTTTCAGCAGCAGCTGAACCTAAGGGCCGCTGATTTTGATGAGGTTGCTGCAGCATTCTTCGTGCGCATCATGCTGAAAGGCAGGCCCGGCGCCCCTTCAACAACGACCATGAAGACCTTCACAGGAAATGGAGGGTCATAAGAAGCAGGGCTGGGATGACAAAGTCAGTGGTGTGGTAAGCTTGTTTGCAGGGCAGAGAGCTAAAAGCCGCAGTAAATGACCAAAGGTTCTGCTGGGTTGTTGCCTGAGCTGTGCCCCCGAGGGTGGTATGATATGATAAGTCTGTACCCAGCAGGTCACCAACAAAAAGTATATATCCTGTCAGGTTATGGTAACCCAGGTGATGGTAACCTAAGTCGGGAGTAGAAATGGGATGATGACTGTCCGCTTGCCGTCGTCTTCATACAAGTCAAAATGCTTTGTGATCAACCTCCGTGCGTGCTAGACATCCTTCACAGCACCATCAAATCCAGCGTGACTAGGATAATTGGTTGCAAAGACCACTGTGTACACCGCAGTCATGAACCCTCACTTGCTTGGCCACTGCCAGCGCCAGCCCTTACGTACGCCGCCTTGGCCTAAGCCCGACCGCAACCCTCTCAGACCCATGTAATACAAGCAGATTTACTGAGAGCAGGAGCTGAATTGGCCCAAGTATGGAGCCTGCCGAGGTGAATGCGTACGAATTGGAGCGGCTGCGTTTAATTGAACGCAATCGAGCGAAGCTTGCGGAGCTTGGGGTCAAGACAGCGGCAGCGACCCTTGCGTCTGCATGTGGAAGAGGTGGACATGGTGGTCGTATCTTTTCAGGCTCAGGGCTTGTGGAGGTAAGGCATAGCGGGTCGTGGACAAGGGTGAGGAGTGGGCTGTCGCACAGTGCCGACTGCAGACCTTGTGACAGCATGTTGGCACTGGGCAATAAATACACCTGCTCGCTTTGCTACACAGTCATACCTCCGTTGAGCCTCACGCGATTGCCTGTTGCGGTACCTGCTGAACGGACTGTGACGGTTTGAATGGTTGAGGCCCGCAGGGAACGGGCAAGCTTGTGTTTTTGTGCGCCAGCCTTACAAGCGTGGTTTTGTTCTTTTACAACTGCACTGCACAGGACGCCTTGAACGCAGCAGGAGCGCTGGGACCACAGCAACAACGCCCTCGGTCGAAGCGCCCCGCGACAGCCGAACCTGCACCTGTGATTCCTGTCCGTGTATCCAAGCGCCGTATGGGAATCGCCCCTGAGAGCAGTCAGGTAGGCCTCGCCATCACGTCCCTTGCACGCTTTGTCGTGTTTCTTTGGTGGTGTTTCTTAGCTGGGCAAAGTTGCCCCAGCGTCTGCTGCCCCGGCCACTGCCATGCACCACAACTCGCTGTCGTATTGACCTGCCTGTATCCCGTTCCATCGCACTGTTGTGTGCCTTTCAAACTGTAGGCAGCGGACGCTACGCTCGAGGCGGTTGAGTCAGTCGATCAGAATGCAGGCGTCAAGCAGCAGAGCGCTCAACAGCGTAGGGGAGGCCTGGCTGGAGCGTTGGAGGCAGCGAATATGTCATGCAAATATTGGGACATCGTTGCACCCTTCACGCTTCGCTCCATTGGTGAGATGGTATGTCGTTGCGCATGTACTGCGCTGGTGGCGTGGCTGGCCCTGATGGCACACGCGTACACCTACAGGAACCCTGCTCCTTGCGCGAGCGATGGCAGGGTTGCACCTGTGCGCGGGTTTTGCACAAGAGGCTTGCGATGACAAGCAACCAGGCACTGTGTGAAATGCCCACGCACCGTATCCACCTTTGACTGTCGCCGTGTGGTTCCTGCAGGCGTCACCGTGTGGGACCTCGGGCAGGTCCACCGGGGCGCCTGGGCGCACCGGTATTGGTCCTCCAAGGGCTGTCTGTTCCATCATGCGTACCCAATAGGTGAGTGTTGGCACTCAGACTGCGCTCCTAAGTGTCAGCCTGCGTCCCCCAGCGCTTCGACAAGGTGTGCAAGCAATAATGCTGCCGCGGTTCCAAGCCGCACGGAAGCATGTTGACACTCAACACTGGCGTACACTTATGCATACCTGTACCTGTCTGCGCATGCAAGTCCTGCTGATCTTGGCAGCTATGCTGCCAAGATTGCATTTTACTAGTCGTGCAATGCGACCATCAACATGCACAAGGTGCAAGCCCAGGGGTACAATCCTATATTGTTGCCAGTGGTAACCCATGCAATCGCTCGAGGTCTAGAACTCAGTAGAAGGACAGATCAATCAGATCAGGGATTTTACCCATGGTGCGGCGCCTGGGGGAAGGGGCAGGGGTTGCCATTCAATCCAAAGCAGCCGGCCGCAGAGCTGCCGCAGCATGCTGACCGGAAGGCAGTGCTTTGCGTCAGTGATGACATAGCCCAGCATCCCTGCTGCATGCAGCCACTCCCCTGCCACACACAGAAGTGACCGCTTGGCTTCATCACCGGTATATCGCGCTCGTTCTGTTATTGATTTGGTGGTGTGCACGCACACCAGCGCGAACACCGCAGCCGCTGTGCCTGTGCAACGGCCATGCTGTACGCATCCCACACAATTCCACATGCTGTACGCGTCCACACAGGCTATCGGGCCACCAAGGTGGAGTTCAACCGCAGCTACACATGCCTCATCGAGGCTGGTGAAACCGGACCCATCTTCAAGGTAGGGGGGTTCATACCCAGCTTCATTGGGCTGCGTATTGTGCTTCGCTTTGGCATGAGACATGCTCGCTTTCAATTATGGTGTGAACCTTGCGTACATTCATAAGCGGGGACAGCAAGTCCAACGCATGCCGATTGCAGCATGGCCGCTTTTTGGGTCCGCACACTAACCGGCCACTGATGTTTGCTCACTACACCGGCTCGACACGGGTGGGGCCACACCGCCCTTGTTGAGGGCGGTATGCTCCCCACACCACACCACATGGTGGTACGGTCTGCAGAATCCTTGTTGCTGACCTTATGGCTGACATAACGAAAATGGGAAAATACTGCAAAAAAACACTGTAGGCAGGTGGGACTAGAACTTGTGCAGGCACACATAACGGAGCAGCATGCTGTCTGGCGCATTGTGCCTTGCAGGTGATTGATGATGCCTCGGGGGCGGTGTATGCGGGCGACAGCCCTACACGGCCCTGGACCGACGTATGCCTTGCGCGCAACACCGGTCAGCGCATCTCAGGTGTGGGGAAGGAACGCCCGCGCTCCGCCACAAATGCCTATGTTCCATGCAAGTCCCTTGTCTCCGCCTGGTCTGCAAAATATGCAGGCTTGCATTGCTGCACACTGTATTCCATCAATCAATCAATGGCTGGCTACCTGGCTGCATTAGGAAAAATGTTTATGGATTTCAGGTGTCGGCATTCGTTCCCCCTCTCCCCTTCTCCATGCGCCCCGCGCCCCACTACTCGTGCATAGAGTGGTGTGTAACTTGGTCACTGGAGCGTGCTTTTCCCCTTTGTGCGCCCGCACCTGTACCGCAGGCCCGCTGTACTTTGGGTTCTCCGATCCCCACACACAGCGCGCGATTTCACGCCTGTACAATGAGGAGGAAATGACGGCAGCACTCCAGGTGGGTCTCCTGGCATGATGCAGGAAGCCGCAGCACAGAGTTTCAAATTCCTCAGTCGATGCTCGGCTTGCATCCTTGCGGGTAAGGGGTGCTGGTATTGATGTTGACACTGGTGTTGGTGCTGATGTTGCAATGGTCGGGACCTGTAAGGGGGACGACGCCCCTAAGACATCAGGGCACCTCAGGCATGACCATGCGTGGTCAGCACAAGGACCACCCCAAATGCCACCTGCTCGTCCTGGTTGCAATCTTTGCATGCTGCCATACGCGGCTGTGTTACATGCACGGCTGTGTTGCATGCGCGCAGGGCCAGCGCGTGGCGAGCGCGGCGCCGAGCGCTGAGGAGGTGTGTGCGCGCGAGCTGAGCGAGGCGCTGGAGGGCGTCGGCGAGACGACGGCGCTGGTGATGGCGCGCACGACCGCGCTGGGGGGATCCAGGTGCGGCCTTGAGCTGGGGGAGGCGCAGCGTCAGGTCCCTGCGCCTGCGCCGCAAGCACAGCAGATCCCTTCCAAGCGTGCATGCAAAATGCTACGTGCATACGTCGCATGTTGTTGCGTTCGGTCCGTCCGTCTTATGGTGTCAGCGTGGCCCGTTGCGCATGTCTTTTGGACACCTAACAAACGGCGTACACGTCTTGATGTCATGCTTGGCCCACTGCTTGTCGCCATGGGTGGATTCGTGCGAGTGTGTGGCTGATGTGTGGTACCATCCCCTCACTGCCCGCCTGTCAGGCACGCCTCCCTGGATGCGCTGCGGGCCTGGCTGGCGAGCGATCCTATGCCCAACACGGCGGCGCTAGCGGCGTTCCTGCTTACAAGGTGGGATTACATCACCACGTGTGGAGGTCTGTTGTAATGTTGCAGGCCAAAATCGTGTCTGGGCTTGTCTTGCATCATGATGTGTCATGGATTTATGGTTGTGTTAGCTGTCAGTCTGTGTCGCACTCACATGGCCTGTCGCTGCATTGACCCACCAATTCTGCAACAGGCGTGCAAGCGAACGTGCCCGGGTGTTGTCAGATACCGCTTCTGAATGGCCTCAACTATGCCTGGACAACTTCACTACGATGATCCTCTTGGTCTGTACTGCTGCGACCGCTGCCATCTGACTTGCCACCGCTGACACCTATGCTGCTTGCAGCAACGAAATGCCGCCCGCGACACTCAAATGGCCCGCATGGCGGCTGCGCATGGTGCCCAAGATCCTCGCACAACTCATGCCCCCGCAGCTCATGCCGCCTGCAGCTGCCGCAGCTGCAAGCAATGGTGCTGATGGTGATGGCGACACCGCTGCTGCGGCCGCCGCCGCGCCTACTAGCAGCTCCGGGCCTGCCCCAAGCACCCAGCAGGACGCAGCGCAATTCAGCGGCGCTGCTGCAGGCGTCTCTCCAGTAAGGCGAGGCACATCCGCCGCTGCTCCCCCTCCAAGGGGGCTCAACGCACCCCCCTGCAAAGCACCACACCCACCCTCACAAGGCCCCATCCCCTCGCAGTCACAGCAGCAGGGCAGTATGCCGGGCACAGATAACGCAAGCGGTGCCGCATCACCATCTCGTGCACGAGGTGCGCTGCTCACAATACAGCAGCAGCAGTTGTTGCCCAGGGCTGCCGGTGCCGCTGCTGGTGCTGCTGGGGGAAGCCAACCCCACCAACACCAAAGCCTTGCACATCAGCCCCACACCACCAACACCGTCAGGCAGGATGGAGGCGATGGCAGCGTGCGGGGCGCTGCAGCACTGCTGCATGCTGCACCCTCAACCTTAGCTCAAGCAAGCCAGGGTGCACCCTCCACAAGCGCTGTTGCTGGTGGCGGCGGCACAATCAGCGCTGCCAAGCTTTCCGGTCCAACGCAGCCGCCCACGACTGCAATTAGCGCTGCGCTCGCCGCTGCTGTGGCCCTTGCGACTGGCCAGCCCCTGCCTTGGCAGCAGCAGCCCCCCCAACAGGGGCAGGCCAAGCCGCAACCGTCCTCGAAATCAGCGGCGGTGAAGGCGGGAGGGCCAGACGCGGGTGTGGGTGTGGGCGCGGACCCAACAGCGGGTGCCGCTGGAGCATCAGCCCCCCAGTGCACCAAGCCTGCAAAGCCCAACAAGGTTGGCCGTGCCAAGCCTTTGGTGGCGGCTGTCGCCACAGCAGCAGCGGCGGGCGGGCCCGCAGCGGAGCAGGGCGTGCAGCAGCAGCAGCAGCGGGCGATGGAAGGCAGGCAGCCTGCCAAGGCGAGCAAGGCGAAGCTGACCGCGTCCCTCACGGCCCGCCTGGCTGCAAGTGGTGTGGGCGAGGGAGCGATTCCTGCTGCAACGGCCAACCTGAGCGCCTCCGGGCGGGTGCGCAAGCCTAACAGCCTGGTGTTCGGCCGGGATTATGTTAAGCTCTAGCGCGCAACCTAGCAATCAGCGAGCGCGGAGCCAAGGGTGATGGCCGAAGTGCGCTGCCCCGATGTATGCCTGTATCATATTGCAACTTGTGAATAACAGCCCTTGCTGGCTTGCCCTTCTGTTGTGGTCTGCCAACACCGGCTGCATGCTCTCTCGGTGCTTCTTTCCGGAGAAGTTCCGGCAGTAAACCTCTTGACTCAATCCGGCCCTTATGTCAGACCCTGCTTGGGTTGCAGCACGAGCCTTTGCCTCATTACATCTGGGACCTTACCCTACACAGTGTGCCGGGTGGTGCGTGCTGCTGGAATGCATTCGGCGACATGCAGTGCCGCGCGATGTATCCATTGGTAAAACCCGGATCGTTGAACGTGAACGTCACAACACGTGACGTCACAACCTCCTCCCTTGCTCCCAGGCCGACAGCCTGTAGCACTTTGCGTGCAGTGCAACCTATGCATGCAGTGACGCCATAAACCACTGATAGAAAGCGATGTGTAGTGCCACTTTGCGGTACAGGCAGTATGCCAGGTGTGCACACACAGGCCAGGGCAAAGTGATTGAACAACTTATGCACGGTCTTGATGGCCGTTGCTAGAGCCAGATAGGTGCAGCGCTAACGTGACACGCACAACAATGACAGCCCAGACGCTCCACCATCGTCACGTGCAATCTCCATCCTTGCGTATAATGCACACTGCACGGCCCCACGGGAATCACACGGCATGGCCCCACGGGCGCCGCTTTCTGGCACAGTGAGTCACTGACAGGGAAGGCAATAAGCCATCAGGGCATCAACGCGTGACGGAGCATGTGGCATTCAGGAGAGTGTACGGCAACCCCTCAGGTTGCAGCCTGGTTGCAGCGTGAATGTTCGGTGTGTGCATTCCTTCTGCGGTTGACCTGGACATGGTCGTGGCGCGGGTGAACATGAGAGTACTGAAGCACATGCGTGTGCTGCACAGTGTGCGGCGTACCGCATGCGCTTGCCACATGGAACAAGACTCATCCTACCACCTTGATGCACCCCTGACGAAAACACTGTGCCAGGGGGCATCTCAGGCTAGGCATGTGCATGCATGCAGCGCCACCACACTGTTCCCACCTGGCAGTTACCAGGTGGGGTTACGCTCGCACCAGCGGGGTCATGGAACACAGTGGCCAGCGCTGGGGCTGTCAGCAATCGGGGTCGACCGTTAATAACCAGTAGAGAGGGGCCAGAATGCACAAGCTTGCCCATTGCATTCCTGTTTACCGAACGGTGGTGTTCAGTGCATGCGAGGTGTGGACGCCTGGTCACCAAGCGCAACAAGCTCCATGTGCGAGCGTAGCAGGAGAATGCGCTGCCGCTGCATCGGGTATGCGTGCATGGATGCTCTCGGTCGCTCCAGTGGCTGTATGTGTGCCACGTCACCCAGTCAGTGCATGTGGTGGACTTCCCGTGGTCTCGGCAGTTGCCCGCTGCGTTGGAAATGTCACTGCTGCGGCAATGAAGGCAATGCTAGCACTGCTCCCACCTGCATGTGTAGCTCTCAACTTTGATGTTGTCAACCCTTCCACATACCGCTGTGTTCGGTTGGGCCCAACCAGTCGAGGCTAACACCCTGGAGACTACTGCCAAGCCTTGGACAAGCCGTGAGTTAACGGGCGCGCCCGTGGGAAGCGCAGGCTGGCTATGTCACTGTGATTACTCGCGTACCGCTTAGCACCGCACGCCGGTCGCAGAGCCTAGCTGGGTTCGCGGCCAAACCCCTAGAGAGCGTTAGGCACCAGTTCCTTCGTCTCGGACGCGCCTGCGGTCATGGTCGTTAGCTCCGCCCACAGCTCGGCTGTCAGGGGTGGCGAATGTGCACCTTCGCCATCGTCTCGGACCTTGCTATGGTCAAGCCCGCGAGTGATTGGGAGCAGACCCAGCCACAGCCAGGGCAGGGCACATCACGCAAAGCCTCGCTCCACTCTCGGACGAGCCGTTGTCACAAACCCGTCAGCTCCCTTTGTCATTGTGACCAGTGATCAGAGCTGTGCCCGGAGTGGATGGAGCACTCTCTCGCCACATGCGTCCAAGACATGGCCGATCTCCAGCAGGAGTGCACTGAGCGGGCCGGCCTTGGCGTCCTGCGTACAACCACCGCCAGGGCGAGGAAGCGGCCACCTATGCTCTGCCACAGCATTCACAGGTGGCCGCAGCGACAGCACACCAGAGCCCCAAGCATCATCGTCCGTCTCGGTGTTTGACGCTATGTCAGCGTGGCTCTACGCGTTGTACAAGTTCTCGCGTCCTCACACCATGCTTGGGACGACCATAAGCATCCTGTCTATATCCCTGCTGGCTCTGGACAGCACGACTGTCACGCCGGCTGCGGTTGTTGCCGTAGTGCAAGCGCTCTCGTCCGCACTCCTGATGAACATCGCTATCGTCGGCATCAACCAGCTCTATGATGTGGAGATCGACAAAGTGAACAAGCCATATCTGCCTCTGGCGTCCGGCGAGCTCAGCATACCGCAGGGGCAAGCCATCGTAGGGGTCAGCGCGACCGTTGGCCTCCTCTTGGGCGTTGCAAGTGGATCGACGCCGCTACTGTGGACGCTCACTATCAGCCTGCTTCTTGGCATTCTCTATTCCACTGAGCTCCCTTTCATGCGCTGGAAGCGGTCTCCAGTACTTGCAGCCGGCTGTATCCTCGTGGTGCGTGCACTCATCGTGCAACTGGGATTTTTCTTCCACGTCAAGCAGGCTTTGGGTACGCCGCAGCTTGTGGTTTCTCCACCGGTCGCCTTCACCCTGGCCTTCATGCTCTTCTTTTCGGTGGTGATTGCGCTGTTCAAAGACATCCCAGACACCCTCGGCGACGTTCGTGCGGGCGTTCGAACGCTCAGCGTTCGCTGGGGTGTTGAGCGAGTATTCTGGATATGCATCGGGCTGCTCACAGCAGCATACGTGGGAGCAGCTGTCTTCTGCGCGGTGTTCTGCAGCACACTGCCTGCCAAGGTCGGGCTTGCTGCGGGGCATGCTGTGCTCTGCGGCCTGCTGTGGCAGCGTGCACTCCGCGTGCAGCACTCTCGGCCCGCGGACCTCACCTCCTGCTACATGTTCGTCTGGAAGCTATTTTATTGTGAGTTTTGGGATACGCCTGCTTCTGCCAGCTTGCACACGTTCTGCACACTCTTTCTGCTGCGTTTCAGCCGCTGCAGGTGTTGCGTGTTGCTGGTTGGTTTGGTGACACGTGTTCCTGTTCTGCGCCCTGTTGCTTGCAGGTGAATACTTGCTCATCCCCTTCTTGCAGTAGTGACAGCAAATCGCTGGACGACTTGACCGTTCAGAACTGCAGTTCAGCCGCAGCACAAACGCAGCCACAGCGAAGAAGCGCACAAATTTTGACGAGAATGCATAGCCTGCACACTTTGCAGCATGTTGGTCATATCCAAGCTAGGCCGGATTCTCGTTGGCCATAGTGCACACCAGTATGCCGCTTTTGGTGCCGTCCTCACGGCGCTGGCGCTGCTGATGCACCGGCGACGTGAAGCAAGCCCGCTTCATGCTTCATGGCGTGGTCATGGCGTGCTTGATAGCCCCGTCCACCGCCATGCTGAACGTTTGCGCAGGATAGCAGCATGGTACAATGACACAGAAAAGTACGCGCCTGCGGAGTATTGTGCATGTTGTGCATGTCATGCATGTGGTGTGCCCTGCCGCACGCCTGGAGGTTGTGCGTAGTGGTCAGTTTCTCTGTACTGCAAGCTGTGTTGTACCCCACTGTTGTACCCGCCCTGGCTTCATACCGGTACATACCTGCAACCTGTTGCAACCCATTGTTTTCGTTGGATACTCTCGTCCTTCCTGGCACAGGGCCGTGCTGTGCCTTGCAGCTTACAATGCCTATGTGTCGAGCGAAGATGAGACAGGCAACGCTGTCTGAATTCATGCTGTGTGTGATCTGCCGCATCCCATTTGTTGCTGCCCTCTCATTGCTGCCCACGCGCTGTCAGAGGTATTCCATTCCGTTAGTATGTTACCAGCATGCATGCACTTCCAGCGCTCACATTGCCGCCTGCTACACACGCCGATTTGCCTCGTTGATTGATGCGTCCGTGGTGTGTTTGCGCGTCAGCGCCCATGCGATAGCAACCTGGATAGCAACTGCTTCAGGGTTGCACCGCTGGGCCTCGCTTGTTGTGGATCCGTGCGAAAGCATGCGCGGTGTGTGTGCACCGTTGGCCTGCGCGCATCACCTGACCTGTACCCCGGCCAGCCAGCCAACATTGGCAGGGCCGGCCCACTCCATTCCCCTTCACTTGCATTTGGGCCATATATACTCACTGAACCATGCACGCAGCGCACGCATTGGTCACCCTGCAACAGTTTGAATCAGCGCGGGCAGCATGCATTGCATGTCCTGTGCGCTGCTGGCGTGTACAGGTTGGCGTGCTATCATGGCGGGCGTCCAACATGGTGGGGAAAATGAATTTCAGGCTGCACTGCCACCGCCACAAGTGCGAGTGTCTGCCTGTCTGCTCCGTGTCGTGGTGATGTGTTCCTGGATTCCTCAGTGAATGTAACGGCGATGCAGTTGCAACTTGAAAGTGTGCAGGCTGGATCAACTGGGTCGCTGGGAGCGAGCTAAACAGCGGCCTAGCAAATGCTGACTCAACGGCTTGCTTGGCATACAGTGCTGACTGCAGAGGAGCGAGAGGGCTGTGAGCGGGCTGCCTATGCGCTTGCATAGGCCAGGTCGCAAGCATATGCTGTTCATGCCACAACCGAGTAGGAAGACGCAGTGGCAAGCCAGCCGCAGGGCCAAACTGCAGCACGCGTATAGGATTGCAGCCTGTGGCTTACACACTTGTGTGTCACAATGTGCAGCACAACCCCTATTCATGGCTGGACGGGTGACAGCAGGCCACCAACGTATTCACAGCGAGACGGTGAAATGTTTGGTGCGGCGCAACAGATAGCGTACTGTCTGCGAGCTGTCGCGTGATGCGCACCATCACAACATACCGGTGCAAAAACGAACCACATACATCCGCATACAACGCCATGCACGCCAAACCTGTGGTGCACGCTTGCGGACTCCTAAACGGACCTGATGAGGTGTTGGAAACGTGCTTGGCGCATTGGGTTGCGAGCTCAACGCCTCAAAACACACTTTCTTGCAAACGGTAGTTCTGTGTAGACTCACACAACCGACAATCGCCTGCTGTCCAGGCTATGCAGTAATGCCCTCAGCCAGGTTGAGATTGAGAATACTAGGTAGACGCATGACCGCATGAGGCTCGAACACACGAACAAACCAACACGTTAAAAGCAAGGAAGTGGAAACCAACCGGGGTGACGACCGCATCAAGGCGAAGCAAGGTAACCTCTTGACGACGAGGGCAGGGTAGCCTGTGGAGGCTTGTGAAAGGGATGTGTGGTCCAGACATGGGGAGGGTTGCAGCAATCAAGGCAGCGCAATTTGCGCATTCCAAAAGCTTCGAGGCCATGGGCCTTTCTGTAGTGCCATCTCTGCGTGCGGCAAAGCGAGCACAAGGAGGAAGGTGGACGCTTACTGAAATCGTTACCTACGCCCCTAAGCATTTCAGCATGCAAGGGTGTCAATGATCCGCAGCATGTGTGGGGGGTTGAGGCGCGCTGGCTGCAGGTTGTGCCAAACTAAAGCCAAGCACGGCCGCTTGCACTACACTCACAGTGGCACCATGTGAGACGGTGTTGCCCATGGTGGGTGCAATCAGTGGGTTCACACACACACACATGGCCAAGCCCGATGTGTGCGTTACACTGCAACAGCCACACTGATGCGTCAGAGCCAAAGCTGAAAATGTAGCCTGAGCTGAGCTGAGCTGGGATGGCCCGCATTTGCGACGTAGCACACTGGCACCTCCTGCGAATGAGCTTAGGAGGTTGCACATAGCCCCACAGTGCGCTTAGCACCATTCGAGATCGCAGTCAAAAGCCGAAACAGGCTACATGCCTCCAAAAGCAAGGTCATCATCATCTCTCACCGGTTGTGCATAGGGACAAACCAACCTGCCAAGCACAACCACAAACACCGATTCACAACGCTCACCAGCTGACGTAGAACCCGGCAGGGAGCCAGCAAAAGCGCAGAAAGGCCATAGGGCTCAACCACAAACAAGGCAGCAAGGCCGTAATCAGCAACCCAAAGCAACAAGGCTTGACAGAGGACAGAGGACAGCAGTGAAAGCCCACAGCACACCATGCACGCCGCAAGCATCGGTGTATGGATGAATTGTAGGGGAAGGCGGGCGGGGGAGGACAAGGGAGGAAGGGAACAGGATTTCACAGAAGGAGGTGGGCTCGGGGGGAGGGGGGAAGATGAACATGGCTGCAGCCTACAGGGCTGCCCAATGTCACCAATGGCAAGGCACGCTGCGCGCATTTGTCGCAGGGGTCATGCCAAGGCACACGCTGGTTGGGCTTTGGTCCGGATGTAGTGTGTGCGCCAAGTTTGCAAGCACACGACAGGACGAGTGGCCTCTCTCCTGAGGAGCAGGCCATGTCTGCGCGTGTGCAAATCACGGGT
>BDDA01000485.1:17580-40352 GCA_001662385.1 Chlamydomonas asymmetrica | reverse complement strand
GGGGGGGGGGGGGGGTCTGCGGTGGCAGTAGTCACGCTGAAGCTGACATAACAGCAAGGAAGCAATAAGAAAGCACACAAACCATTGCAGTTTGACGCTGTTGAACGACGCCACAGTAAAATCAGTGGTGGACTAGGTGCACCCCTTTGAGATATGAACGGAAGGAGCGTACGGCTCGGCACTCGGGCCTGTTCTACGAAGAAAGCACGCAGGCTTGTTTCTGAGCGGACGATGTGGTCGTGGCTCCAGGCGTGTACACTCGGGCTTCGGGTTCCGTCATCGCGTCAAGGCATGATGCGCCGCAACACATGCATCATCCTAGGCGCGCACACTCGAGTGCCTACTCATGGGCATGATCCTAGAGAGCAACCTCTCCCGTCGTATGTAATTGTCGCCCTTACCAGACAAGTTCGCAGTGCCATAAAGTGGTTGAAGGTCGCTTGCATCATGCTGAAAGGCAGCAAGCCAGTGGCGGTGTTGCACGACTGAATGTGCTGCTGAGCACACACACGAACTAACGCCTAGCATTGCATGATTAAGGCTACAAACAGTTACTGTCTAGGTTATATGATGGCCCTTGACTGATCCCCTGCTAAGCCTCTCACTCACACGGCCTGCCGAAACAAGGGCTGGTGCATCATCCAGAAGGTGCATGGCTGCAACACCCCAACACCCATCACAAAAGCTATGCCAACTACAGGAAAACCTTCGCGGCGGGCTAGGCCATGGCACGCCACGAATCAATCAATCAGCAATGCCAAAAGCGAGAGCCAAACACTGCAACAGGTCTGTGGTACACCAACTGGCCACCAACAAGAAGAGATACGCCAATGGCAGCACACGGGTCCGAGCGCAATGGAAGCATGTTTTGGGTCAGGCCTGGGTCTGAGATCACCAGCCTCCGCTAAACAAGCGCAACTTTCAACATAAGTACCACTATAACTATCATAAGTGCAGAGCAGGGACCCTCGCTTTCCTGCCGTCGCGCATTGCTTCGGACCAAAAATCTCTGGCTCGGAAGCACTGGACGAACAACATACATAGCATTGGAATTGCAGTCAGATCCGCAGCAGCACGGCGGTAAATGAACGCATGAAAGAGCTTGGCCTCTCACTCCCCTTTCCCCACGCTCTCCGCACGCACTGCCGACCGCACACCTCGCACCCATCGCTCGCACCAGCACTGACCGCACGGACATCGCAGTACTGGCATGCACTGCACAGTACGCTCAAACCTCACAGCATTCAACCATAATGCAAGCAGATCCCGCAAGCACAGCAGGCCAGAATGTGACAGAAACCAAGGCCTGGTACAGGGCCGGATGGGGAAACGAGGGCAGGGAGGCTCTGATGCTGCATGAGAGAAGACGTTCGCCTGGGTGGTATGCCACGTACAAGGCAAACGGCTTGCTGAAATTGTAATAAATCAACTGCAGATGGAGAGGCAGTTGGCAGTGCACTGCATTGCGGTACGCACGGGGTCCGAGAGCCACCTGGGGTGTGCCGCCATGGAGACGCAGTCGACCATGTCGGCCGTCCGCAAGCACACCAACATTTAGCTATATCGTAAGTAACAGGCGCCTTCACACTCTTAACTAATGCCCAGACAATGTAACAGCTTCAGTTCTCGGAGCCCGCACCTGCCGCCCAAACGTCCCACTTGGGCGGCGATACCTACGGCTGCGGCTGTGCCTGTGGCGCCTGCTGCTGATGCTCCTGCTGGTCCGCTGGTGCCACCGGTGGCACCGGCTGAGCCGGAGCAGTGAAGTAGCACGCTCGCATTGGGCGGTACAAGTAGCCCGCCACCACCGCGCGGCAGAAAGGGCACGCCGCCGTGCCGCGGCGCGTATCCGCCGCGCCACGCACCAGCTGCGTGTAGCACGTCACGCACACCTTATGGCCGCACGGCTTTAGCGCGAGCGTGTTCGGCGCGTCAAAGCACACGCCGCAGCCACACTCGGCGTCCGACGTGTCGCTCGTCATCGACAGCCCGCGACGATGGTGCGCTGGTGCCGTTATGGTGGTGGTGGTGTGCTGGGTGGAGGGCGGCCCAGACACCACTGCCGCCATCGCCATTGCCTGAAGCTGCGAGCTTCCCGTGCGCCTGTGCTGCGGCGGAGCAGCAAGCGCGGGCGCAGCGGATGCAGCAGCAGCGTTGTTGGCGATGAAAGCAGCGCCGCCGCCGCTGAGGCTGGTGCGGCGGCTGGCTGTGGGGGACACCACAGTGCTTGCCGCGCGGGACGTCCCGGTGGACCCTGCAGGGAACCACGGCGCGCCCATCGCCGTCGCCAACGCGCTCGACGCCGGCAGCACCCCAGCCACCTCCACCACCACACGCCTCGCTGGCAGCACGAGCGCACCCGCCTTGGCCGCGCCGTTCAGGGCTTCACATATCGTGTGCAGATCCCGGAGGGTGCTAAGGGACATGGGGAAGAGCAGGTCGTCCAATCGGATGGTGAGCGTGGGCAGTTTCGGAGCGGCCGCGCCGGGCGCAGGGGTGGACCCCGCAGCGCCGGCGGCGGCCGCGCTGCCGCGGCCGAATGACTGCGCCGGCATCAGGCGTGGGACCACGGCGCGCATGGCACGTGAGACTGCGTTGCCGAGGCTGCCCGCGGCGGCAGCCGCCACGGACGCGGCAGCGCCTGCCATTCCCACTCCGCCTTCCTCCGCTGGAGCTCCCGCTCCTGCTGTGAGAACGGCAGCCTCTGCCGCTGGCTCCACCTCAGCTGCTGCGGTGTCAGCCTCAGCCTCAGCATCGCCTGCATCGCCTGCCGGCACCGCCCCGGAGTCAGACGACTCCTCAGCCAGGGCATGAGCCGGCGCCTCCGGCAAAGTCTCCAGTGTCGTGCTCGTCAGCTGCGGCAGCCGCACAGCCCCCTCCACCACGCCGCCGGCCGTGCCAGCAGCACTGATAGGCAGCAGCGCCTGTGCCCCTGCGCCTGCCGCCGTCGTCGTTGCGGAGCCCATCGCCCCTGGAACGGCCGGGGGCGCCGCTGGCGCGGGCGCCCAGCGCGCGAGGTGTGCCGCGAGCGCCGCTCCGCAGTCGTCGTCGAGGCGGTTGGCGGAGAGATCCAGTAGCTCCAGGCGGGTGGTGACGTCCAGCACCGGCAGCAGCTGCGCAAAGGCCTCGGGGTTGAGGCTGGTGTCCGCCAGGCGCAGGCGAACCAACGAGCCAGGCACCTATGGTGCACAACAAGAATGACACACAACACACTTTGCGAAAGAACGATGGCATGATGGTTGCAATCTGGTTGCGGTCATAGCTGCAGATGCAAGCAACAGGCTGCAGCTGACGCACCTCAGTACATACGAGCAACTGGATCAGGGAGTGCAAGTGCGGATGGTGCATGTGAGTTGACAGGGCCAGCAGGCCCGAGCGATGCGCACTCAGAACCATGCAGTGGCTGCCCTGGCCTTCACCCTCACTCTTGAAGACTTACCTCCTTGATCGCCTCCACTAGCGCCTTGATGCCTTTGTTGCAAAGCGTGAGGCCCGAAAGGTCCAGGGAGGTCAGCGCAGGCACCAGCACAGGCGCCTGGCACACCGCCTCGCTGGCGTCGCCGGTGCAGCACAGGAACAGCCGCAGCTCCTGCGAATCCCCATTCCCCTCCTGCCCCTCCAAGCCCTCCCCATCGCATCCGGCGTTGTCCAATGATGCGGTTGCTGTGGGGACCCTTCGAATGGCCGAAGAGCAGGGCTTGGGCTTGGACTTGGCAGCCGCTGGGGAAAGGCCGGCGGCTGCATTCCCCAGCAGCAGGGGAAAGTCCTCGCACCAGGCCTCCGAGGCGAGCTCGTCAGCGTGCTCCACGCACACTAGCGACATCGGCACGCCCTTCAGCGGGACCACCGATCCCACGGCGCTGTGCAGCTCAAGCGCGCAGTCCGCCACCGCTGCGGCCACCGGCGCTGCCGCCAACGCGTCCGCTGCCGCGGCAGCAGCGCCGCCGCCAACGTGCGGCAGCGCGTGCAGCGGCAGGCGGAGCAGCGAGGTCAGCAGCTCGACGGCCCGGGACGGCTCGGACGACGTGCGGCGGTGCGATGGCGCCGTTGCCGTTCCTGCCTCTGACGTCACCGCCTGCTCCCCTCCCTGCCGCCGCGGGCTCATCACACCCCCGGCCTCGGATTGACCCAAGCCTGCAGGCGCCAGCAAATCGACGGCGAGCGTGAGAGGGTCGGGGTGACGGCCGGAGTTGGTGGTGGCAGCTGCGGTGGCACCGTGGCGGCCCTGGCCCTGCATGCGGTGCATGCGCCATCCGCCGTAGCAGCCGACGGCGGCTGTGGGGCTGGATTGTCCGTCGTCATCGTCCCCATCTGTTGCATACCCACCGCCGGCGCTGCCCGCAGAGACGCCCCGCCGGTCCTGACGCTGCTGCACACCTGAAGCTGCCGCCCCTGCCAGGCCACTCTCCGTGTTCTGATTCAGATCGGACAAGTTGCTGTCCTCCTGCACCTCCTGCACGGTGCCAGTGGCCGTGCCATCAGCCACGGGCTCACCGGTCCGATCAGAAACAGCAGACTGACCGGGTGGCAGCCCGCTGCTCGGCCTCCTGAATAGCGCAGCAATCGCCGCCGCGCTGCTGGTAGACCGCGTTGCCGCCGGCGCCGGCGCCGGCAGCCGCTTAGGTGACGCGTTGGGCGCGGAGGGCAACAGCGACAGCAACAGCGACGTCGGAGGCTGCAGCGGCGCCATTGCCGCCTGCACCGCCGCCGCTGACGGCGCTGATGCAGCCGCGCTCGGTGCCGCTGGCGGCCGGCGGCTGGCAGTAACGGCCACGCACGCCTGCAGCAGCGCCTTGGAACCGTCAAGGCCGACATCGGCACGTGTGACGGCCAGACGGCGCAGCCCGAGACCCAACGGCACCCCTGCACCGCTCTGCTGCCCCACCTGCTCGCGCTGCTGCTGCTGCTGCTGCTTGTTGAAGCTCGAGCCGCCGTGCACCACGATCTCCAGCTCCGAGACCACCGGGTTGACCGCGCCACCGTAGCCGCAGAGGAGGCTGCTGTTGCCGCAAGCAGCAGCAGGTGACGGCGGCGGCGGCGGGGCCACGGCCGCAACGGATAGAGCCGCGCTGCATGCGGTGGCGATGCCGGCGACAGCGCCCGCCGCCACCGCATTCATGAGAATGTCTGCCAAGGCCTGTGCACCTGCTGGGCCCATTTTCGTGAAGCATAGGTTAACGTGCGCGAGGCGCGGGCAGTGCGGGAGGACCTCCGCGATGGCCAGCACGCCGGCCTTTCCAAGCGCCACGTTTGAGCTCAGGTTCAGGTGCTGCAGCCCGCTGCGGTGCGGCTGCCCAACGGCCTGCTGCGGCTGGCCGTGCCTGAGCTTGGTGGACACCTGCTGCTGTGACGGCTGGTAGAAGCGTGCGCCTGCACCCGTCATGTAGTGTGCTTTGACGCTGCGCGCTCGAAAAGCAGGCACAGCAGGCAGGCAATACGCTCGTTCAAGGAAAAACCCAGGTAAGCCCCTGCACGAGGTGATTCCCGTTACTAGCGGCCATCCAGGTATTTCATTGCCGTTTTGGCACGTGCTCCCTTCCTCTCCCTCTGGCCAGGACTCCCCAATGTCCCCATGCAGGGCACGTGCTCCCCCATGCTCTCACCTGATTGCATCCCCGGCCTCACCTTTTTGCCAGGCGTGCCGCCCCGCGCGCGCTCAGCCCGCAGGACACCATCTCCAGCAGCGCCAGGCTGGCGCTTCCCTCCACCGCGGTGCATATGGCGTCCAGCACGTGCCCGTCCATCGCCACGTGGCTGAGCCGCAGGGTGGCCAGGCAGGGGTGCGACGCTAGCGCTGCGCCGACGGCGCGGAATTGGCGCCCACCAACCTGCATGCCGTTGCGCAGTTGCACACGCGGTATGTCTTAATGTGAACATGAGTGGTCGCGTATGGCGCGCCTGACTGCGTGCTGGCCGAACAACACCTCTGCCACATGCACAAGCTTGCACGTTGTTGCTCGACTCACTTCTGCAAGCGTCATCGCTTGTAACCTCGAGCAGGGTCAAAACCATCCAATGGCAAGCACAAATCCTGAAATCCACCATTGCGACGTTTACTTGGCAGCTGTGGCCTGATGCCCATCTGCCTCACCTTGCACTTGGCGATGGTGAGGTGGGTGAGCGCCGTGAAGCGATTCAGGCCGTCCGCCATGATGAGCGGCAGCGAGTGGTTGACGCCGTTGTACTGCAGCGCCCAGGCGGTGATGCTACGCGTGTCATACCTGCGTGGGACGCACACGTGTGTACGGTGAATGCATGCATAAGGCGTTGCGGCAATGCTCAACCACTATATCCAGCCTACCGAGCAGCGGCCACCGCAACCTGTGTCATCACACCATGCAAGCGGGCGCTTGCACCCTGCTTGCACCTAGACATCCGCCTGGTGTGGTACAAAAGCCTTGTCCGGGCGGAAACATTTCTTGCCGCACCTGGCATATGCCGGCAGGCTGCAGACAAGCCACACAACAAGTCCTCTGCGCACAAAAGGCTTGGGATCAGGATGAGAGCAACTGGTGCAAGGTAATCACCTGGAGATGGCCTCCCTCATGATCATCGCAATCTGGCTGGGCGCCAGGGTTTCGGAGCCACTGGGTGCCAACAGAATGCCAGGCACCAGCGGCAGCCGTCCCTCATGGGTGCGGCACGCCTGCGCCATCCACGACAGCGGTGCCGCTGCCACAAGCTGCCCTTGCCTCGCTGCCGGCGCCCCAGCTGCTGCAGGCATTGCGACCACGACCGCACCATCGACCGCTGCTGGCACCGCCGCTGCCGCCGCAGCAGCAGCCGCCCGTGTGTTTGGGTTCAGGTCCACAGACCTGATGCTGCCATCCCTAGAGACCGGGCCGCTGCTGCTTCCCTCGCGTGGCAGCTGCAGCTGCTCGGGGCCCACCGTGAAGACTCCAGGGGAGGCCATCATGCGGCTCAACGACGCGTCAATGACCGTCTGAGGCACGCGGTAGGCGCCCTTGAGCGTGAGGATGTCGCGCAGGTGCAGCATCAGCGCGCCGACGGTCTCATGTGGCTCACCGTCCAGTGGGACTGCATCAGGGCGTTTAAGCATAGCAAAGCACACAGTTGGTGCTTGAATGCAAATATGTGTGAATGTGTCATATGAACTGCTAAAACGGTTGCAAGGGCAGCTATGCTGTATCTAGGCAGTTTCCAGTGACCTTTGCAATCGAGGAATGACAGACATACTGAAACTGCATGGGGCCGTGCAGCCACCACAACAGGCCAACACCCGCTTCTGCTACATGGCGCCGTGCAGTTGACAGCCACCGCAGTAGGCCAGAAGATTGTACGGAAGTTGTACACGGGCCCCGCCCCACTGTCACTTACACATGCAAGTGGTGTTCGTTCAATATACAACCCGAGTCCATACACAATTAGATACACAACGTTATGCCGTGATGCGCCATCACTCACCGCCCTGCACTGCAGCCTTGGTGATGAGGCATACGATCTTGTCCAGCAGGTTCAGGACCGCCACCGCAATGCACGCCGCCAACAGCGCCGTGGGCTGGGGCCCGTGGGGCCCGCCTGTTGGCAGCTCACGCCACGCCACCAACGCCGTCGCCACCAGCGCAATTTGCGCCGTGGACTGCGCAGATCGCAACCAAAAAGAAAAACAAGCCAGCTTAGAGGCCAGCAGCCAATCAGCCGTGGGCGGGGGCCTGCACGTTGTGTCGTGTGTTCTTGCACAGCGCCTGGGCTGGTCGTTTGGCTGCCTTGCCGCCATGCCGTTTCTGCGCACACAGCTCAGAGCTTCCTCCAAACCCCTCAAACCCTCCAGGCGGCTCTGGCCAGTGGGCCTATGGCTAGCAGCGACGAGCAAGCTGTGTGCAGCACGCACCTCTATGAGCACATGCACGCGAAGCAAATGACCCTTAACACACCTCTATGGTGCATGCATGGAAGAAAATGACTCTGAACGCACCTCAATGAGCGCAAGCAGGCTGGTGCGCGCCAGCTTGTAGTTCTCAAGGTACAGCAGGTCGCCCGGGCGCACCAGCGCACGCAGTTTCGCGGGCGCCATGGTCGCCAGCAGCATCGAGGAGTCGAGCAGCGCCAGCGCCAGCGCCGCTGTGTGCGTCGCAAAGGGGGCACAAGACGGACTGAGTTGGGGCACAAGCGCAAGTGAGCTGGAGTCATACTCTTGAGTAACATCAGCTTGGCGTGATTGGCTGCGTTGTGGACCCAGCATGTCACAACAGGTGCATGCTAACACGGTAATGCATGGAAGAAAGCATGGAGGTATTGACACGATGCCACACTTGCACCCACTACTTATAGCCACGCCTACCTGCCATCATGAAGCACACCAGGCAGTACACGCTGATGATGACCGCAAACATGGCCATGAACAGCATCATGATCATCTGCAGGGGCTGGCGAAGGATCCGGTTGACCAGCACAGAGCCCCAGTCCTGCATTTAGATGAATGATATGGATCAGGACTGAGGAGGCAAAAACAAACCAGAAGGCGATGAGACATTTGCGAAACGTGATGCGAGTTCACAACACCAAAGCGCAGTGCAGCGTGTGAGAACCGTCTCCATTCAGAGTTTGGGGCATTGATAAGTGCATGGGGCACCGAATACGACGTTTACTGCGGCACGGTTGCACAGGAATGGAATAGCAGTACTGCCATTATGTTATGTTATGTTACATCAGGAGCGTGTTGGCCATACGGCCCATGCAGTACTGCCATTACCCTCTTGCCCACCTCATCAAAGAGCGTGTTGTTGTGCGACACCAGCGCTGCAAAGTACTGCGCACTCAGGCTCGCCCTGCAACCAACAAGTAAGGCGCATGCCGGGCATTGGCCATCACAATCATTCACCAGCATGAGTGCACGACGCTCGTGTGCTGACGCCATCCCTTACAACAACCCTTGGAAAACACAACGAAGAAGCTATATGCCGCGAGAGGGGCAGGACATGGCAGGCGCATGGACCAGGAGGTTGAACGCAGGCTGGACTGCATGAGGGAGAAGGGGGATATCGGGGGGCTCGAGGCGTGTGCATGCGAGTGCACAAGAGCGCTGGCGTGCATGCATGATGGCTGGACTCGGTGGCGCCCCTGTCGTCACCCCTGAGCTGCACGTGCGGTGCGCGTGGCTGTACGGCTGTGAGCGTGCATGTCTGCTGTTGACACGCGTGCGCTTGTGACTGTCACCAGCACGCAAGCACACACGTTGGTGCGTCATGCTGCGCGTTTACCGTCCATCAAAGGCGGTGGGCGTTGTACGGCTCGCTGAGCAACTGGGCTAACTTTGCAACATGTTTGGGGCCAGCGGGAGGCGGGGCTCAGGGGCGCTGCAGAAAGGGCGGCACGCGCAATCAGCCGCGGCGGTAGCAATCGCACAGGCTCCCTGGGAGGCAGACAACCCAGCCCTAAATCAACTTTGAGCCTGCACGGTTAATGTATTCTGTCAGGAACAGTTGTACTTGGCTTAAAGGCGGGCCGGTTCCCAACGGTCTCGGAGCGGGGGGTGACGATCACGACCGCCGCTGAGGAGCATGCCAAGATGAACGCGTGGTTTTGCTCATCCTTGGGCATCCTGGTATCAGGCTGAATTATGTTTATGTAGTAGCGAGCTGTGCCTGATTGTTCCCCAAAGCCCTTCACTACCTATTGTTTTGAAGTGACTGCAGTCACTTCATGCCATCTGGGCACCAACGCACACTTTGCTACGCGTGCTGCAGTTCAAATTAAATCGCGACAGTGCCTCACTAGGTCCGAAAACACACTGCGGGTCCTCGGGGACATACAACTCCGCGCTGACAGTCGAAAGCCTCGATCCCACCACGTTTGGGTGCCTCGACCGGCCTCGCGCGAGCGCTCGCTCGCAGCTTTGCGCTACTCAGGCCCCAGGGACACACGCCAGAGCCAGGGCGCCCTCGGGGGGGCTCCGCCGGGGACAATTTGGCACATTTGGGAAGCTGGTGGGAAGCGTGTATCGGGCATGGGCCCGATTGCATCGACATGGGCCCAGGTTGCATCTACATGCCATAGATATGGAGCTTCTTAACCAGTTTGATCACCATGCCATCCCTTGACATGGCGCTGGTGCCGCTCTGCACCCACGCGCTCCTGCTGTCGATCACGCATTGCTGGTACATACTTGCCTGAGCTGTGGCCACGCTGCCGGCATCCATCCGTCCCCATACACACTCTGTGGCCACGGAAAGCATACTGCATGGCCCCACAAACCAAGTAACTCTAAACACACTCTGTGAACCTCACCAGTGGTTGTGCACCAGGAGCACCAGCGCCATGATGAAGTGGTGGAGCACAATGCACACCACCATAGGCGCAATCACCGCGATGCCGATGTTGGCCATGATGAGCTTCTGCATGGAGGAGAGCACACAAGCACCGGTAGCATGCACACACCTTGAAACACATACCATGCGCATAGGCACACACATTTGAGCGCATTAGCACTACATGCACGGCAGTTTGTCTCGAACTCATTCCAGACATGTGGCAGTACTAATGCCCGAATTGAATCCCATGCATGTGAAGACGGTGTGCGCTCATGACGCATCGCCAGGCGGGTGGCTGGAGATGCAGATGCCCAATCCTATCTTTAGTGTACTAGGGTTGAGTGGCAGCGGCCAGGTGTGTACCGCACATCGGCCGCTGCCAGTTGCGGTCGGTGCGGCAGGCCGCCCCGCACTCACCACCAGAACGAATATGTCGAGGGCCATGCTGACAAAGTGCAGCAGCAGGCTGACGCGGTCATGCACCGCGCCCACGAGGCTGCCGCTCTCCGCAACGCCCAGCTTGGCAGCCAGCGACGCCGCGCGGTGCGCGTGGCGCTGCCGGCGGCGACCCTGCGCGCCGCCAGGCCCCATCAACGACACCTCCGACACCCAGCCGCCGTCGGGCGCCGACATCACCCCACCCGCTGTCGCTGCCGGCGACGAGAACGACGGCAGGTGCTGCAGCGCAGACATCTCCACAGCGCCCGTGTCGCCACGACCCAGTTGCGCGGAGGCGGGCTCCGGAACCACAATGGTGCTGTCAGCATGGTGGTTTCGGAGCAGCTGACGTAGCTCGCCGGCGGCGATGGCCGAGGAGGTGTCCCCGCGGCCGCCAGACGTGGTCACGGTGGACTGGTCGCCGCCGCCGGCGTATGCAACGCTGTCGCCGACCGTTACCATCAAGCCTGCAGCCGCAGCTGCAGCCGCTGCCTGGGAGCGATACGTGAGCGGCGGCTGCCCGATGCACCATGCGGTGGGGCTGGCGGGGGTGATGCTCTGAGGAGCGGAAGCTGCAGCACCGCCACCTGAGGCGTTGCCAGCGCTTGGCTCCGCCTCCACCGTTGGCCCTGCTGCACCCACATGCAGCCACGGGCGCAGCATATGCTGCAAGGGATCCGGTTGTGGGTCGGCTGCATCAGCGGGGGTGTCTGCCGCTGCCGCCGTATGCGCATGCGTTGTGGCTGCCGCGGGGTCCTCACTCAGACGCGATGCAGGCAAGCGCCGTGGCTGTGCGTGCGGCTGCGCATGCTGCTGTGACAGCGGCTGCGGGGGCGTGGTGCTGTGCGCCAATCGTGGTGTGGAGGGCCCCGAGCCGCCTGCGGCAGCGGAAACGACCGCGGACCGCGGTGTCACGGACGGCGTCGAGCCGTTGCTCAGCCACGACGCGCGTGTAAAGTTGGCCGCAAACAGGCGCCTCTGCTGCTCCTGCTGGTGTGCGGTGTGTGGAAGCTGCTGCTGTGAGTTGGAAGAAGCAGGGGCGCCGAGGGAGTCCCCATCAGGAAGCGTCCAAGGCGGTAGGCTGCCAGCACCGTTGCGAGCGAGTTCACCCTGGAAGCCACAGACGTCATCACCGCGGCCGTGAGCACCAGAGTTGGATAGGATTATGACGCTGTTGCCACTGACGCTGCTGCAACGGGAGACACGATCCTCAGCACCGTTCACGAGCACGGAGTCCGCATGATGTGCCTCGTCATGGGTTGCTACCGTCGAGGTGCCTGCAGAGCGAGCTAAGGGGTCCCAAAGCATGTTAAAGCGGTGGTCAGCGGGGGCTCGAGTGCTGCTGCGCCTGCTGCGGTGAGCTGCCTCCGCCTGAGGGGGCAACGGCAGCAGCGGGATGTGGGTGTCGATAGACGGAGCGAGCGCCAAGCTGCTAGCGGTGCAGGGTGAGGCCGCGGGAGCAACCGCCTCAGGCACCTGGGGGCTGCTTGTGCTGGCATCAAATGCCGGTCCGTTGTGGAAAGAGAAAGCACTGCCTGTTGGCAATGGGCTCTCGACAAGCGCCCGCGTGTTGTCCTCATGGGTGCACGGCGAAGCGACATTTGGGTGTGTGCCTTCGACACCTGCTCAGCGAAAACGCAGCAGAACGAACAAGGATGCGTAACACAAGTATCGAGGTGTAGTAGATTCCACCTCTGCACGAAGCTCTCTCTTGCACGGTTGCGCTCCAAGTGTGGTTCCTACGAGCACGCTCGACAGGACGAATGACAGCATATATGCTGCTGGCTTGGAAGGCCAGACCAGTGCTACAATCAGCACAAGTAGGCACAAGCTGTGCCAGGGTAGGGCTGTTGCCATGCCTCCTGCTACCGCCTTGATATTTTTGATGGTGCTCTTACCTGCTGGCGCTGCGGAGCCGCTAAAGAGCAAAACGCTTGGAACAATCCCTTGCTCTCCCCACCCCCAGCTTCGTGCCGGGGTGCGTTTCCTGCCCAGCTGTGCCTGCATAAGTGGGGCGTCACGCACCGCAGCAAGCGTGGCTGTTAAGTTCACGGCTGCTCAATAGGTTCTGTGCGCATCTCAAAGAGGAACCGCTGCACTTCCTGGTTTCCAAGAACAGCACGCATCGTCCCCCATAGCAAAACATAAAAGCACAACATCAACCAAAACGGTTTCAGCATTGGTGACGTGACCAACAAAGCGCACACGCCGCCCGGAGGACTCACCACCCGCATGAAGCGGGTGCACGCGCATGGCGCAAGTCGGCAAGTGCCCAGATTGATACACCCTGCCCACGTACCTGCTGCTTATTGGATTGCATGGCAAGCTGGTGTCCAAGAGGGGCTGTCTTGATTCAGAGATGGTGGTACCGAAGGTGCAGCAACAACCCTGTTCTTTACATAGGGTGTTGCGGACCACAGCAGGAGGACATGGCTGTTAGCAGGCAGACCCAAGTCCGAGTCGCGCGTGAGAGCTAGGTGGGCTGTGCGAACCTGCAAGTAAATTACAGGCTGGCGCTGCCGGGGTGTGGACTGTTGCTGAAGTGAGTGAATAAAGGGTTCAGCCGAGCACTCATTGCTGGGGCACGCTGACGACCCACCCACCGATAAGTGTCGAAAGCTGCCGCGTTGTCTCAACGACAATCAAAGTTACAATTGTGGTATGGTTTCACAATTGTGAGAGGTTTCCTCACAAGCATGCAAGGCAAGGCAAGTGCCTCCTGTAAGTGCCCTCTGCAACGCAGGTAGGTGGCTTACCTAAGCTCAAGCTCCAGGCCCACCCTTTCTACGAGCTGCTTGTTCAGTGGTGTCCTCCAAGGCTACTCGACAAGAAGTCCAGCCGTGATCGAGGGCCCGCATGCATGCTTGGTGTCGGACAGGATTGTGAGTGTCTGCAGTAGCGGTGTAAAAAGGAGCACACATCTACGTAATAAGCTAGGCACAATGCCACAAATGGACGTCGGAGCGAGCTTTTGCAGCCGAGCACCGCACCTGACTAACCCGAAACCATCATGCCCATGCATGACTTTGCGAATGAGAAAACGCCCAAGTGCGAGACCAGGTAGACCCTGCACGCTGCGTTGACTGGCCGGTGCTGCTTGGTACTTCTCAATTTCCTTCCTTGGCATCTTGTGCAGCAGAAACTTGTCCGCTTGCACGAAAGGACTCGCACACGAAGACGCCGCGCCACTAGTTGATGGGCTGGCCTGTACGCCAGCTCTTCGGTGTGTTACATATCAATTCTTGGGTTTGTGGAAGAGGAAAGGCAGGATGGCCCTGGCCCTCCACTTGTTGACGCGAAAGGGGCGTGGTTCACCGTGACGGCAGTGGAACGACGTGAAACAGGCTTTCACAGCAGCAAATGAAGCGTCACGCTGTGCAGCCTTCACAACATGGTGGCTCACCACAGGCAGCGTTCGCTTTCGTAAGCCCCGAACCTGCAAACTGCCTGGTTGAAGAGGTACGCGCATGCCCGACTCATTTTGCCTGCTTTTGAGGCCTACCCTCTAGGGCACCTTGTTGCTGGGCCTCTTATGCCTAACCCTGCTGTACAACCTCTTATGGGTGGAGCAAGTCAAAACCGACAGCAAACCACATCAATTTTGAATAGTGCGGCGATTGTGTTGCTGAGGGTCGCCGGACGCAAGCAAAGTGCAGCTGCAGCTAAATCCTGACATGCAGGTAGTGGTACAGGCTGGCTCTTGACGCACAGGCACTCGGGTTGGCCGGATGAGTGCTTGCCAATGTGTTTGCCGCTCACATGGTTGGTGCGTACGTAGTTGAGCGAAAGCGCGAAGAAGGTTGCCAAGGACGTGCTGCTGAAGGCTACCCAGTCGGATGCAGAGGTGAGTGTTATATGAGCAACGCATTCTTACTCAGTTTGACCACAGCGGTTCGGTGCAAACAGCTGTGGTAACGCATTCTCGGCGTCGCCTGCTTTGCGCTGCGGAGTGCTGGCACGTTGGGAATGCATTTGTGTCTTGTACATCTGTCAACGCCAACATTCGGCCCGTTGGGCGCAACCTTGGAAACATCGCCAACAGCGACGACGGCCGGGCAATACAACACTGCTCGTTCCCGAGCGCTTTGCAGCATCGACCGCCCACGCCTGCTTTATACTTTCTTGCGCTTCTTTTTGACAACAGGTTGCATCCATCAAGCAGGCGACAACTGCACAGCAAGCAAAAGTGGTTAAGGACCCGAACGCCATCCTCAACACCACCACTGTGGAGCTCAGAGCGCTGTACAAAGATATCCATGTGAGTCTGATTGCATATGTTGATATGTGGGGTATTTGGCCTTCAAAGCGTTTGGGGGGCATGTCTAAGTCCAGCGGGATCACTCCTAGGTACCTGACCTCGCACACACATGCGTGCAGGCACCTACGCGGGTGATGCATCTAGCATTTCTGCATTTGCCAAGCACTCAAACCTCACTTGATGCACTTGACGAACCCATGTCTGTGCTGCGTCTGCACTGGTGCTGGAGTGCTCGCGCGTGTGTGTTCAGCCCAGCTGAAGCTGTGCTTGATACACACGTGCCCACCATCATGCTTGCCCTCCTCTCGCCAACGAGTGAAACATTTCAGCGTGAGACAGGCAGTCACACCTGCACACCGACAAAGGAGTGCGACTGACACCCCGCACTCTCCACACGCCCTGTACCCCACCCAATCGCGAGCTTAATGCGCACATTCCGTGTGGTGCATCTGGTTTACACGCGCAGTCTCCAGACAAAGGCAGTGGATTGTACATGCACAACAAGGTGCGTGCGATACGGTAGAATGCGTGTGTGGGGCCAAGAAGCGGTTGGGCTAGAGTGGGTGTCGACGTTTCACAAACCTATGAATTTAAACTGATGATTCTTGACTAAGTCATACGTCAGTAACCAGTGTCCAGCTGTTGTGGAATCCCTTTTGACCGCGGTACTGACAGCAACAGAAGCACCCTTAGCGTACGGCCTTGCTATGTGCATGAATGACCTCATGCTACTCATGCTACACCTCATTGCCGCAGCAGTACACGCCAGGTGTATGCACCTAACGACAGGGCATACCTTGTTGAAATGATTGATATGAGTTGTGGCTGGTCTCACCGTGGCTCTCATTATGTTATGCGCACGTCATTATCTTTGTGCTAATCCGAATGCTAAAACAATGCTTGTTTTGCCGAGTCGGCATGTTATGCCCGATGGTTGCAGCCTGGTTAGGCGCTTGACTGACCCCACTCTTGGGCCCCTCCCTCTCCCGGTCATGCTATATGGGTCTGTCAACAGGGGCTGTACAAAGAAGTTATCAACCCAATGCTCCTGTGCCAGCTGCAACAGGCCATACCGCCTCTGGCCAGCGACGTCTTGGTAAGTACCACCTCGTATTGAACGCATCCACATGCATGCTCATGTGTCCCGGTTATGTCGTGCCCACAGATTCTGCCCCACGGATGGACACATCCGTATCCTGCTCATGACGGGTCACAATGGCTGCTTCTTGTCGGCTGCATTGCGCTTCGTGTTGGCCTGCCGGGCTGCCGGGCCCATGCTGAAAGCTTGCTATGCACCTGAACGCTCAGGAGCGCAACCTGCTTTGAATGCCCCAAGCGACCTGCATGTTGATGCGCTGTGCTCATGGGGTCATTTGCATGTCGTGTGTCTCAGGATAAGATCCTTGTGGGGCCGTGCATTGTGCATTGTGCATACTCGTGAAGTTAAGACTCCCGTGGTGATGGCGAGGTGTGTGGGCGGATCCGTCGGCTGCCACGCATGCGTGCGTGCGCGCGTGCGCGTGTGTGTTGTGTGTGGGGGGCGGCCAGGCGGCATGATGATAATCTCGTGTGGCTGACGATCTGCGTGCGCCGCGTTTGCGTTGTTGCAGTGCCAGTACCCGCATTTTTACCAGTCGGATAACCCCCGGTCGACTTCTGACATCCTCATGGGCGGGCCCCACTCCTGGAGTCCAATACATCAAGATCTCCCACTGTACACCCAGTGAGTGTGATAATCTGGTGCACACCGCCGCATGCATGTGCGTACCGGATGCGCTACAGGGCATCACAACGAGCCATGCAGCGCTGAACTGCTGCCTGCATGTACTGCCAGGCGGTAGAACCCACTGCAACTGCTTCAATAAAAACCACGCCACAGACCGACCCCTGTGCCCTTGCAAGGACTTGCTGGCTATGTACTATAACAAGGGAGCGTAGGTGGTGGTGTTTGTCGGCTGCAGGCAAAGTGCACACGGCAGACTCACTATGGCCTTCCTGTGGCTGCGCCCCTGGCCTGAATTATGAAATCAAATGCGGCGTTGGCCTCACCCTTACCCTTGATTTCTTCGTTGCTGCGCGCCTGGCTGTGCAGGTCTGCGCTGCTGGTGCTGGAGGGCACCAAGGACTTCATGGTGATGACGGACGCTGTAGCCCACCACGTCCTCGGGGTGCGATCGACTAACTACCATAAACAAATGAATGTACAGGGCTTGCCGGCTTGGGCCTCTGGCTAGCTGGCCGAGTGTAAACAACAGTAATTGAATGTACGTAATGCACCTACGCTGGATTGATTAATGCACCCTACGCTCCTCCTCTCCTGTGGCTCCACCATTGGCACCACTCCAAGGTGCCTGCCTGCTTAACCGATTCCAACCACCCCCACCTTGGCCAGCAACCTCCCACATGTTTGATCTTGGCTCCCAACTTTATCGTGTTGTTTTTCTCCCCGGTTTACACTGACTGTTGTCAGTGTGTGCCTCTGTGGTACTGTGGTGGTGGTGGTTCCCGATGGTGGGGTGACGATGCGTGTGCAGAAGCTGGGCGCCAAGGTGACTCCGGACCTCTGGGACAAGCCGTTCGAGGGCCACCCAAGCCTCATTGTGGGTAACTGGGTATGGCAGCGCGGCGCCGACTGCTGTGATGGCTCGCAGCCAGTTGATTCTGGGTGCAGGCACGTGTACGGCCGGTTGCACGGGCCGATTGCTACTGCTGTAAAAGCCACCCCAATGCGATAACTCCTCACTGCACGTGTCAGAGAGAGACTCCCGTGGGGCCATGCAGCATGGCTCCTGTGGAGCCTTGCAGTGTGGATATGTGCAAGTATACTCTTTGTGTAGCAAAGAAGCAGGGTAGCATAGAAGCAGGGTGGGAATTGGAAAGGTGCCGCTGCTGGGATCCTGCGGAGAACCCTCCCTGTACTCTTTCTGTCTCTGTGGTAATTGCAGGCATATGTGGAGGCCAACGGCGGCACGTGCTTCCGCCTGACAGCCATGCACATCCTGCTGCTGCCACCACGCGTCTTCCACCTTGCGCGCAACATCACGCCTTCGGTGTCATGCAACTTCTCCTACTGCTCGTGAGTGCCACGCGCCAGCAAGCGCCACACCGCCAGCGCCTCCATTTGATCATTTTGCTATTGGCCCCACCCACTGCAGTGGCGCTGCCTCTACTTCCCCACTGGTGCCTGCTTTGCTTGACGAGTGAATCATTGGCTGCGTTGTGCCAGTGAGAGATACGTGCACGTCCTCTTGCACTTTGACGTGTTGGCGTATGTGTGATACAAAGCGACGGTTGTATGGTTGACATCAAAACTTTGGCCAAGACGAGACCGCGCCTGTACGCCCTTACTGTGTGTGCTGAAGGATGGCGGATGCGCCCGCGATGATCGGCAACACGTTCAAGTGGATCACCGCCCACTCAGAGGCCAGGTCGTGCTTCGCCCTCTTTGACAGGGACTTCACCCAGCTCATAGTGGACTGCACCTACCAGGTAGGCAAGAGGGGCACATGTGCATAGGAGGCCAGCTCAGGAGTTGAGGTGTCGTTGAGCCCTGCGCAGGGCAGTCCTTGCACTTCTTGTGTAGCCCGGCGCTTCGTGTTTGGCACAGGGCAGGGCGCAAGGTGGATGGTCCTCCGGGCGTGTGATGGGGATGATGGTGCGGTTTTGCATGGGATGGGGATGGATATGGGATGGAAGCTTACTAGATTTCTTGGGTGGGGCGGGAAGTCAGTCTTTCGCATTTTTTGCTGGGGTGGTGCAAGATCTCCTTCCCCCCCCGCTCCTACAGGCCCCCGCTTCTGCCGCCGCCTCCTGACCCTCACCTGTCCCCCACCCTCGCTCTTCTTAGATGTCTAAGTGTTGTTGTGCCTGCCTGATCGTCCCTGCCTTTGTCTCCTCCCACTGTGATTGCAGCTGGTGGGTCGCGACAAACACGACGTGTACGGGCCGGCCTCCGCAGCACAGCAACATATCAACGGCACTGCAGGCGGCAAGGTGGATGGTGGCAGGGCCTGCCACAACTCGACCAACGGGGCAGCAGCAGCAGGGGCAGCAGCAGGAGCAGTCGGGGTGTCACGAGCAGGTCGAGCAACGGGGAGAGCGGGTGCAGCAGCAGCAGCGGCGGCGGCGGCAGCAGCAGCGGCGGCGGCGGCAGCAGCAGCAGTACCCACGACGTCGGCAGCAGCAGCAAGAGGCCCTGCAGGCAGGCAAGATGCACGGCATGGGCCGCCGCAGCAAGCTGAGCCGCTTAGCGCGCTGATTGCGAGCACCAGTAAGCGTAGGATGGCAGGCTTGTTCAACGTCATGGCACGGGCACAGCAGATGACGGAGTTCTTCATCACCATCAGGTCAGCATTGTGGTTGGATACAAGTCTTGATTTAGAGCCATGTTACTCCATGCCAAGCAAGATTGCCAACTGGCAAGGTCTGGCTGCTCATCCCGGTGTTGATTTGGGTCATGATCTGGGTCACGATCTGGCTCACGATCTGGGTCACAATCCCGGTCATGTTGGCCCCCCGCTCAGATTCCCGCCTTGCGCATGATGGCAGCTGTGGGATGCACAGCATGGTTTTCCTACCTTGCCTGCCCCACCTGCCTGATGATGCCTGATGCCTGGCTGTTTTCGGTGCCTTGCAGCTGCATTCCAAAGTCGTACATTAAAGGCTGGGACGGAAAGCTTAAGGAGGACACACTCGCTGCCATATTGAGTCATATGGGCCGTCATATCCCCAACACACAGGTGAGTGGGGCAGCATTGAGTGACGGCAGCAGCAGCGGAATGTGCTCCCCAGCCCCCCTGTACCAAGGGCACGCGTGCACAATCATGATGGGAGCACTGACACGTGCGTTCATGGCTCAGACAGGGCAAGAAGGCTAATAGGCTCAAGGGGCACCTCCATCCGCATGTCGCATGTAAGCGGCCCCCGTCCGGACCCCTGTGGGGGTACATGCACTCAGGATGCAATAGGGATGCAGGGAGCTGAGCTGGGATTACGAGTTCAGCCACCCAGTCCAGTTGCCAATCCCGTCTAGCCCAAGCTCACGAGTGATGCAAGCCGTATGGTTTGCCCTGGCTGGCTGATGCATAGGTCATCCGCACGAGCCCGGACGATGGCAACGGTGGCGGTGAGGATGGCGACGAGGACGCCGCCGCAGACGGCCATGCGGACAGCGCAGGTGGAAGCGCGATGCGGTCTGGCCACTCGCAGCCGCCGCTGCTTGGCCGTGGCATGCGGCCCGCGCTGCTGCGGCGGAGCCCACCGGGCGAGCAGCAACACCTGGACACGCAGCAGCAGCTTCATACTGCCAACGGCAGCGCCATGCTGCATGGGGAGGGCGGGCCCGGGGCAGGCGCGAAGCGTCCTCGGCAAATGTTGTAGTTTGTGGTTTACATCCACGACAGCCGAGCAGCCATCGACGATGCCGCGACATTTTTCCCTCGCCGAGTGCACAAGCTTCGTCGGCACGCACTGCCTTGCGTGCGGTCGCTGCGTGTCTGCGTCCCGCTTCACGGCATGAAGCTCGCATGAACACTGTGGCAACTGCATGCACCGTCTCGACCGCTGAGCCCTACCAGGAGGGGCCAGCATGGCACAGGTCGTTGCTGCTTGCTTTGGAGGCCCTAGTGAAACACAGTGCAACCGCGTACACACTGCAGCTGCGAGCTGCATTGTGCGTCTCACCCACCCAGCGTGGGTATGTTGCCCCTGCACACCTGTGCCGTATACATCCCCACCTGCCTGCGCTTCATGCATACAGAACTCACCCCTCGTTTTCCAACGATTGCTTTTGGACATGACTACATGTTTACCCTGCCCGGTCATGAAGCGGTTGCATGCCGTGCTTGCCCTGTGGATGGCGCGCTTGCCTCACGCGCTCATAAAGCTACACCGCTTGTTGCATGGGCTTGCCCCATCCAGCAAGCCTTTATTTTTGTGTTGGCCGTGCACTCCTCCTCCGCTACTAATGCATCCATCTGCACTCATTCGTTTTGTTTGCATTCTGACAAACCATGACTGGCTTTGTGTTGTTTATTGCACTTCGATTGCTCTGCTTGCCTCACACTGGCCTGCCTTTCACCTCGAGAATCAATCCATTGCCCTGCCCCCGTGTGTTCGGCGACACAAATCCCATCAGATCCCGTCATCCTGCGCACAAAATGCGGTGGGTTGGGTTCTGTGTGTGCTTGTTGCGGTGCAGGGACGCCCCCTGCACGCACATGCATGGCATCTGTACTTCTACTCCCAGCATGTATCGTGCATGCATGCGTCACCACCTTCATGCACCACTCCCGCACTACCGGTATCACAAGAACGAACGATAAACCCTCAACTGCGTGCTGTCCTGGAGAACGGTTGAACATAAGAAGGTAAAGCGCGGTGCTTGCCTTGGCGGAGTGTGGACCTCATCACAGACTGACACACAATGGTCCATTGCTTGCTGTGCAGTTGTTGATCAACGCGGAGCACCCTGTGTGTGAATGCCACCTAACGCTATGTGTGCTTGTTATCTAAAGCATGGTCAGTGGGGACCCTGAAGAGTGAAGATGCATGCCTGTCATCTGCTCGACCTGCACAACATGCTGCCCCGGAAAAACTTTGTACAATGTTGCTTTGGGTTGTGGGTTGCGGCAACTCTGGATGTATTGATTGGCACCCATGGCATGAAAGCCGCGTGCGTGTGTGCTTGATCTGTTAACACTACTTTTTCAGGCTGCTGTGATGGATGCACCCTGTGCGAGGTATTGAACCCACCCTGGAGCTCATCAGCCTATTATCCGTTTCAGCTCCTCGCAGGCCTCTTGGCACTGACACAAGTGTACCGCAGTGCGTTGAACAGCGTTCATCCATGCATGTCCAGCAGCACCCTCAGTGCAGCGCCAGACCCATTCAGCCAACTGAAAGCGCATCATTATTCTGCACGACCGAACCAAACGGCCGAACCAAACGGTTTACCACGCCATGTGCATAGCTTGGTGAACCTCTCCTGATCGCCAAACTGAGTGTTGTCATGACGTGCAGCTTTTGGAGTGACGGCCTGATGGCAGCACGCCAATTACAGCCCCTGCGGACTGGTATTGGCTGTGGAGAAGGAGTAGGTGTTAGGATTTCACTCCAGGGAAAGGTTCTGCTGGTCCTGCATGCCTGCTGAGCTGGCGGCGGTGCGGAGAACATGCAGAACCTGATACACTGCTTATTAACGGCATGAGGCCCCGTGCACCAACTGGCCGGCAGCACCACCATTTGCATGTGTGTCAGGCGTTGATCTTAGTGCAGCGAAGCCTAGTGGGGCGAAGTCTAGTTCTCATCCTTGGGTAACGCAATGTGCACATCCACACCGTGCCCGACATGCATGGGTGCCATTCGTAATTCACCGCACGCATAGTGTCGCTCATGGCGTGCGGCAGCTGAAACAAATGCCGGGCGTTGCGGAGCCATGTGTACTGCTGGCATAGAGGAGTTTCGCAGCCGCCCGGCGGTCACCTACGGTGAGCGCTTGCATGAAGGTAACGGAGGTGCTGTGTGGTTACCATACAGTGGGCGGTGAGGGGTGGGAGACAAGAGGGCGAGCTGCCCAGTGGTCCTCTTGCTCAGCTTGGCACAGGTTAGAGCCGTCTGTTTGTCTCATGCAGGAGACCAGCTGGTCCTTATCTGTTCTGCTGATTTGGATGATGGTAACATGATCTAACAGTTGCTGAACAGTGTGCGGCGGCTTGCTTGCATCCATCGCTAGGACACTGGGTCGGCCGTGAGCATGGTGCATTGCTGCATTGATGTGACCCTCGAGCACAATGGCGGTGGGTAGG
>BDDA01000485.1:3419-16606 GCA_001662385.1 Chlamydomonas asymmetrica | reverse complement strand
CCCCCCCCCCCCCCGTCCCTGACGTCCACTGCTTTTGCTTCTTTGCCTGGTCGACGTTGTATCCGATTAAGACAGAGTACGTCGCAGGCCAGAGTACGCAGCGGACCTTGAACGCATACAGTCAACGCGCATCGGTGAGCCACCCTGAAGCAACGCACACTTGTTACTTGTGGCACGGGCGTTGGGTTGATGAATCATTGGAAAACGCTCAATGGCAAAAATGGACTGGAAAACACAGCACCAATGGTGCAGTTCATGGGCAGGATGAAATCTGCTCTACAAGAGTCGGCTGCCCACAATGGCAAGCACTCAGTCTGGTCATGCGTGCAGTGTGCGCACGGTGCAATTGAGTGTTGTCAAGGATCAACTCCGATAATCCATGTCTGGTCTCTGCCTTTACGTCAGCTGTATGGAATGAAAACAAGGATAAGGGTGTTTGTAGGCTTGCAGTAATCCTAGTACACGGCAGCAGCCCTGCTGCCTGACAAGGTGTGCCTCTGGGAGTCACCTAAAACGGATGGCACCAGCACCTAGGAGAACCGCCCCACGCAATAACATGCCACTGCCTTCAGTTGCGGGATGCTGGCCATTTGCAACAGCTATGGCCTCAGGGGCATGGAAATTGGCTCGCAGTTCCTCAGCGTGCAAGAGCCGCCATGACACACGAATCCATGTGTGCCTGCTTTGCAGTCCCTGCCAAGGTTTATTGGGCACGGAATTCCCACACTCTTAATCGTCCCGTTCCGTGCACATAGAAACACCTGACCTCCAAATCCAGGTAAAACTCCATGCGCGCATGGAATGAGGCGTGCAACAAGGTCAACGTCGTGCGGGACGGAGCCGCCGCCTGTCACGTGCATCCCAAGCACCTGGTTAAATCATGCTTATCAGCATTGGTATATTCGGTGCGTATTGGCCATGGCCGCCCCCCCAACCATTCCCTAGGGAGGTCAATGCACCACAGTTTGTGTCCCTCTAAAGGCAACAGAGTACCGTGCCACATGCTGCACACCACGCATAGGAGCTTAATCAATGATCGCTGTCATGTAGCGTATTAATGAATACATGTACCGCATGCTACGTAACACCCACGGGTCTATGCAGGGATGGAGAGATAATGAAGCTCATCAGCAAGATGCGTTATTTGTTGCTGGCGCAAATTGCAGGATGATCGGGACATGCACGGGCTTGTTAAGCTCGTGGCAGCGTGGAATGATCACACACGAGACAAAAGCAAGCATTGAATGGTTGTCCCACACGCCATTCGGTACATGTCTGATGCTGAAAATGCGACATTTGCACAACCTTTGGATTTTGGCATTAAGGAGCGCGTGTCATGGATGACACACACAAATAAAGCCGTACGCAGCCTCAGCAGCGTGGCACGTTTCTCACAGCCTGACGTCCCCGAGCTCTGCATGCAAGCAGCAACCGGTTCACTGCCGTATGCTACGGCTGCTGCGTCTACTCATCAGCATGGGGCATTTCCTGTCGGCCCGTCAGTGCCTGCTTCACACTCGCCGCCCTTGCGGTGATACTGCCGGTGCCACGCTGAAATGAAGAAGAAGAGCCTCCACCAAACCCCCCTGGATTCAAAAGGGTGATGGACCTACGAGATCCAGGGCTTCCAACTGAATTGAATGCAATAGGTGATGACGCAGATGGGGATCCAGGGGACGCCAGGAGTGCACGAGGAGACGATCGCGCAAGGGCGGCAGCAGAGGGGGAGGCCACAGCGGTTCCCGGTGGGGAAGACAGCACGAGGCGAGGTTGGGAGCCACTTGATGTTGCTGTTGAGGTCTCCTCCGGCTGCGGCAAGCAGCAAACAAGAACGCAAGGCATACCATTATGCACCGGTAGGCATGCAGGGTATAGCGAAGCTCGACACGCAAGTCATGTACGGTACGTTATTGTCAGCGTGCTCAATCAGTGAAGTTCTCAGGAATTCAGGCATGCATGCGTAGGCGTGCTATATGAATCTGCCATGCTTGTACTGCAGGGGCAGACATGCAGGTCACAACGTTGTCTGTCATCCTATTGCTCCCTCACCTGAATCACCAATCCGGCCGGACGTGTGAAGAATGACACGGGCTGCTGCTGCTGCTCTGCAGCCACCGGAGCCTGCGCTGAAACCGGAGCATCCTGCAGCACTGGCAGCTGCTGCCCTTCTGCATCCGGTGGTGCTGCAGTAGCTGTAGGCGGCGCCTTCACCGCCTGCGGCAAGCCTCCTCCGCCTGCCCCGCCGTCATCCTTCCGCCCCGTATCCAACACCGATGATGCACGTGGTGAGCTCAAAGGCCCTCGCCTCGCCCACACACCCCCAGACCCCTCGCTTGCTCGGGCAGCAGCCAGGCCAGATGCAGGGGGACCGCTTGCTACTTGCGCCTGCACCACCATTTCTCTGAGCGCGGCCGCGTCGCTCGCGGGCAGGGTGAGTGATTTGCGCCGAGGCGAGCCTGGCACCCATGAATCCAGCTGGCGTGTCAGGTCAGCCAGGTCCTGCTCCCGTATCTGTGGAGCCTGCCCCCATGTCCTACTCCTAGCTTCAGCGCTGCCCGCCCTATATTCACTCCGCCGCTCGTCACTGAGATCCGGCGCGCTGGGCTGAGACACGCCGACAAAGCTGCGGCGGCCGGTCGTCAACCTCATGACACGTTCATGGGTGGGCTGGGAGGACAAGAGCAGGGCTTGTTGAGATGCACGTGAGGGGGAGGCGGAGGGTTGACGCGCGGCGGCCCACGGCGACGCATCAACGGTGCTGGCAGATTGCCTGCATGCACCAGTACACACAAAGCACGAGAGAAGCTTGCGTAGGCTGCGTGCATATACTTGCTAACATGCAACATGCATGTGCCAAAATTTCCATTCCCCTGGGGACATGCAGTGTGCATGTGCGTGTGGAGGGAGACTGAACCTGACGACGGCGAGGTGCCAGCGTGCGTGTGTATGCCTGTGTGTACGTGAGCAAGTAGTGCGCACTGGGCAGGGTTCTAGGCCTCCAGTGACCCCAATGCAAGGATTCACAGGAGACACAGGCACACAGGACGACGGGACCATGCAACGCCCACATGAGTGCACGCCCATTCACCCCACAACATCCATCCTGGTGTGTTCCATGCAGGCTAACTTTCACGCTACATGGGAGTACCGGTAGTGTTTATCGTGTTGCCATTTGCAGCCATGCAATGCCCCCTTGCCGTGTCTTGCTTCCAGACTTGAGAGCCCAAGTGCTTCCATGCCAACTCGTCGCGGATTGCACAGGTGGCGATGCGAGTTGCACTGGTGTGTGGCGATGCACGTTGCACCGGTAGCGAGCTGCACCTCACCTCATGCTGAGCTGCCCAAGCTCCCCTTTGGCCTGCAGCGCCCGCTGCGTGATGCTCTGGTCCAAATCGTCCTGCGCTTCATCCCCATGACGATTTCCATCTGTGGATCCGGATGCACCCCAAGCTGCAGGTGCGATCGCGCTCTGTCGCGTCTTCGGTGATGTAGCCCGGTTTATGGTCTGTGCAATCAATGCACACAAGCAGCAGAAGAGTCAATCAGTGTTGGCTATATATCCTGTCAGGCTGAGGGGACCAGACACGAGACTAGCTTCATGTACATGATGCTGATTGATACAGGACTAAACCATGACATCAAGGGGACGGGGGTCAATGTTGCGGGCTCTTGTTACGTGCCACATGATTGATGGTAGAAGAAGCCTGAAGCCATGATGGATGCCCAAGTTGCACTGAGCATTGGCAGGTGTACGCGGCAAGTGCAAAAAGCTTTAACCAAGCAGGATTCAGCTGCAGCAGGGCAAACAGGCAGAGTTTACTGGGCCGTGATGCAGGATACCGGTAGCTGGCTTACCTTGAGTGATGCCAGCCGCAAGCTTTGCATGAGGAGGTTGGGCCCATACGATCCACTCATGGATTGAGCCCGCTGTAGCACATACAGGCGCACAAGCAGGCAATTAGCCTCTGCATGGGGCATTCATAGTTGCTGCCTGGAGCGTGTGGCTAGTGTTGTCGGAGCTGCCTGCGCTCATCCGCGCTGGGACCTGACCGGGAGTGTTGGCTGCCGAGCGACAGGCCGGGGTAAAAAGCCGGGGTAAGAGCCAGAGAGCAAACTTGCGTGCCTGGAGCGCTCATGGCCAGTCACAAGATTGAGCAAGCAACCTAGTGCACTGCCTGGTTTTGGCAAGGCGAGCATCGCCCAGCCGGTTTCCAAAGGTGAAGCCATTGCAACCATTCAAGGGCCAAGCTGAGGCCTTTCTGTACTGCGCAGCCACAGTACAAAACCAACACGCATGGCGCTGGGCCGCACTGCACTTACTGCTTCATACGCTCACGCACCTTTGGGTTGCGCCACGCAGCAGGAGCACCTACAGGCGGCCCGCCTGCAGCCGATGCCCTGCTGGCTGCAACTGCACCGCTGCTCCCGTCAGCCATATCCAGTGCTGCCACGTCGTCAGGGCTCGGTCCCACCTCTGAAGTCGTCATCAGCTTGCCCTCCTCCAGCACCATTACGCGCCGAACACCAGTCATGCCGCCTGTGCCGCTGCCCATGCTGCCGCCAGAGGCTAGCTGTCGGGCCGGGTAATTGGATGCCATTGCAAGCGCGGAAGGTGACGATGCACGCATGGACGCTCTGGGTGAGCTGCCCTCTACTGCGGCCACTGCTGCGCTGCCGCCGGCACCATCCGTCAGCCCTTGGGTTCCCATGAATGACCTGCGCATGCATACGGTGAGCGAACAACAGATGATGATTCAATGACAACGGGGATGGAATACGGTATACGTGATGGCCCCTTGACGAGAACAACAGGAACCAAAAGCAAGCGATTGAGGCCAGTGCTGCTGGGAGGCAAGCAGGGAAATAAGTGCATAGCATGTTGTTATTGATCACATTTCAATGCGTGCCACACGCGCATATCACGCAAGACTGTGATGTAGCAACACAGGCTGGCGGGATCAAGGCAGGCAGTTGAGCACTCACCAATCGGCTGTGGCCGAGCCAAGAAGCTGACGAGAAGCCAGGGGGCTTGCTGCAAACTCTGGTTCTTCATCCTTCAATGCCTGCAGGATAAGTTGTCCATGCCAAATGAATCAGTCATTGACGTTGCATCCATACAGGGGCAAGGCATTACACACTGATGGAGCCAGCAGGCAGACTGCCCGATCTGAGGGGAGCGATCAGGAGCGGGTGTGCAGGGCATGCAAGCTAGTTTGGGTTTAGCACAGTGTAGTTTGGGTTTAGCACAGTGGTTTCTGTTCATAGGTGTAGGCGCTCACACTTGGAGCTTCCCAGCTCGACACTTTGCTTTGGGTGAGCAACTGAGAAGTGATTACGCTGACACACGCGAATGATGGCAGCACCCACAAGGACAGATTGCGGCAGGAGGGAATCCGATCCACCCAGAAGTGAGTACATAATGCAAACTGTGCCAGGCTGCCGATCCCGGCTCTGTCACTCATGACTCATGTAAGCATCCCATGCGAGTTGGGTCTTTCACTGGCGCTATGCGGGCCACACGCCGCAGTGCACCAGCCACGCACTTCCTTGAGCAAAGCACACCTGCTTGCTTACCGGATCCCTGGCCGCAAACATAGGATTGGAGCTCATGAGAATGGAGGATGAAGCCCCACCATCAGTGGTGGGGACTGTGGCCCCCAGCGCAAAACGGGTGCGCCTGCTGCCGCCGGTAAGCTGCAGGACGATGAGGGGCGGGGCATATATTTATCCATGGGTTAGGGAACATGGTTGTGTGGAGTGTGCAAGAGGAGAGGGTGCAGGAATAGCAGGAAGAAACGCCTTCGCTTGTGGCCAGTAATCCCAAAGCGCACATATTGCTGTGTATACGGTATATGTGTGCACTCACAGGTGCGGGACGGAGTCCACGATGGTGACAAACTCACCATGCCGTGTGCGCCGCCGCCGCCTTCTGTCAAGCTAATCGGGCTGCCCCGCGGGCTCAGAGGAGTCCCGATGACGCTATCTTGCCCACCCGCAGGCCCTGCCAGCGCAGCACCTCCGGGGTCTGTGGTGGTGAAATCCGCCCAGCGAATGCTCTTGGTAGAACGCATACTGGCGTTCCTGGAGTCTAATGAGCTAGGACGAGAGTTGTGTCCCCCCCCTGCCAAGCAGTGAAGCCAATACGGAACGTGTGGTCAGCACAGCGCAGGTGCACATGATCAAACTGCTGGTGGGGTGCAATCTTGCCAGCGCTTGCTTGGCGCACCCTACCGTATATGGCATGCATGCACGCATGCGATCAATCGGTTTGAATACACCAAGAAATAATGTTCAGCAGGATCGTGTGACACCAGGACGGCGTGCTTGTACCTTGCATTGTGACCGAGGCAATCGTGTGCTCTCTGCCACTCATCGTCATGTCCCTGCACAGTAGCATTAGGCATGCAGCAAACACAGTTTAGGTGGAATGACCAGTAAGTTGCTAAATCACATATCCACATGTGGCACTTGGGATTGTGCTTAACACTACTCGTGGTAGGCAGCACCTACTCTCATCCACCACTACCTCCGCTACCATTAGTGTCCATCACACACACACACTCATAAGGGTTAGCGGCAAGCGATGGATGGATTGGAGGAAGCACACACCACTAACGCACCTCCTGGCTGCGCCGATGCCCATCCAATTGCCTGCAGATGTTTGCATGAAGCGCATCAATACACTCACACAGTCAGCGTGCCTCCCTCAATCACGGACGGTAGTGAGTTCCTGGGCAAACAAGGGAGGGACGAGTGACAATGCCTTGCATGTATGGTGCCATACTGAGCGTGTCACGCATCATGACGCATGGTACACCAAAACCACCTGCACGCTCCACAATGACCATCATCTGTGCGTATAGGTGTAAACCAGTCAAACTCACCGTCTTGGCCTACACCAGACGACGCCAAACCCGATTCAAAGTCCGCCGCCCCAAGTTCTAGAAGCGGAGGGGGTGGGGGTGGGAGAGGGGCCACCGTATGTGGCTTACCCTGACCATCATCAGCCTGTAGTGTGGTCACAAACACACGCCAGAATAGATAGCTGATCGTCGCTGCTGTGCTCACAAGGCACCGCATGGTGAACCAAACGCCTACCCTGCTGTATGTCCACAGCAAAGCCGGAGAGCATGCAGCGCATCAGGTCATGCCTCTAGTGCCTCCCCCTTGACGCCCGCATGCAGCCACCTCCCGCAGCTTCCCATCTGACGCTGCTTGTGCAATGCTGCGCTTCCCACCTCCTGTGCGTCTTCCTCCTTCTTTTTGCGTCGGCGCCTCGCGGCGCCGCCGACCACAAACACGCCAACGCACAGAAACACGCCCAGGATGCAGCCGATGACGACGATCAGCGGCAGGATCCATTTCTTTTGCTGGAGCACAGACTGGCTGGAGCCGCCTCCGCCTGGTGGCGAGGGTGCTGATGGATCCACTGCCCTGGTACCGCCTCCGCTAGGCGATACACCTCCCGGAGGGTACTGCGAGGGCGGGGCTTGTACCAAGGCGTTTGGTGGCGGTGGGAGGGCGTCACGGAAAACTGGCCGAAGCTGGATGCTGCAAGTGGACAAGACCACCTGGCAGGCGACAAACCACATACGGCAAAGCAAATCCATGCATGAGACTAGCCATACAGATGTGGGTCTTGAAACCCATCCATGGATTCAAAGTATCACCAAGTGTAGAATGCCAGGGGAGCTTGTAGGGGGGCCTAGCACAAATACATACGCCATTGCCTGCCTGATGCCTCAGGCTCACCTCGTTTGCAGGTTCCCAACAGCTAACGTGTGCTCAAGCCCTGTGTAACTCAAGCAGTACGCAGCAGTACGGTATCCACAGCCTCACCTGTGCGCCCGGCACCACTTGAGCACCCAACGAGCCCCCAACTGCAACACCCTGGCCAGTGGCTGACGGGGAGGCTGACGCTGCCAGCAGGTTGGATCCGTCGCACAGCGGTTGAAATGCAGCCTTGCCGGCTTCTGTGAGGGGAAGCTCGTAGTTTACAGCCACCTGCACGCCCAACAACGCCCGTGAAACAGCACTCGTGACGGCCATGAAAGCAAGAGAAGAGGTGTGGATGCAGGGGGGTCAGTAACGGCGCTGCATCACAAATGTTGCACAACAGCAACGCGTAGGTTGCTGAAATTGGCAGGCCGTACAAAAACGGTCCTTGCCAGGTTGCCATGGACAACGCATTCTCACAATGCCAAGCCTCGAGCATGTACTATGACTGAGTATGCTCAGCAGGCTGCTGCCAGCTCACACCCGCTACACCCGCCCACCTCAGCACCAACGCTTGAGCTGGCACCCACGCCACCACACAGCTCCATGCCGTTCAGCAGCGCATCGTTGACGCCCGGTGGGCAGGGCGGCGATGGTGGCGATGGTGGCGTCGGCGGCACAACGGACCCTGAAGTGATCAGGGAACGATCGGCAATCTCATGAGGGAACGACCGGCACACACGGCGCTGCCTATCATGCTTGTCCTGCATCTGAAAAGCATGGATGCTGTACGCAGCTACTTCATGTACGGACGCAAGCGGCGTGAGTGGCTTCAATGGCGGTACCTGAACCGCGGCCAGCCAACCCAAGTGCACAAGGCCATGTGTTGTATCAACCTGCAGGTGGAGGTCGTGGCGGTGGGGCAGGGGGTGACGGGGGTGACGGAGGTTTTGGTGGTTTCGGTGGTGGTTTCGGGGCGTTCACAACCGTGTTCCAGTACGCCAGCGCATCGTACATGCGCTTCCTGTATTGCATGGCAGGGGGCACATGCACACGGGCAGCTTTAGCAGCTTGCAAAATGGGCACTCTGAGACTCCTTGTGCAGTACAATTCGCATCCCCAAAGTTGGCACCATCTAGGCAGGCGATGATGGCTAATGCAATTTGACCTGAAGCCTAACGTCAACCCAGTCAGTGCTCGGGCCCCCAATGCATGAAGCATGCTTCATTCACGACCAGGCTTGTGTGGGGACACAAGTAGCCCAAAGTGCCAAAAGCGACCCACAAATCGGCGGGTTGACAAAGCAACGAGAGCCATACCTGTAAATCTCTGGGTCGGTTCCTGGCTGCAGCCTCAGCCGGAAGAACAACACAAGCGTTTGCTCATGGCCGCCGCATGGCGCTTCCGTGGGATACAAGTACCCCTGAAGGCGTCGCGTGCTTAAACTGCTGAAACCCAAGCCGCCCCATGCATCCTGTCCTGTTCCAGAAATGGCGGGCTTGGCAAGGGGCTCTGCGACGGTTGTGGCCACTCCTAGCGCCGAGAGAGTCGATAGGAACGGCTGCTTCCGCATCACCAGCTGTCGTGCAAGGTCTGATCCACCCTCCTCTATGTCGTTGTCAGCAATCAGCTTCCTGTCGTTGATGGCCACTTTAATGTCCTCCCATGCTGCGACTCGACGCCTGCCCGCTGCAGCTGATGCTGGTGGCGGCGATGCTGCAAGAGCAGCTGACGATGGCGGCGGTGGTGAAGCAGGTATGTCCAGCACAACGGTGACATTCTCCACAGTGTTGTTGGTGGAGCACTTCACGCCGGCCAGCATGGCTTCAGGTATGCCCAGCCTGCATGCACATGAATGATGAAGTAAGAGTTAAGAGGGAGCCGGTAACCCTAAAGCACCAATCCTCACACCAGCGCAGCACGTAAGGCTAGAAACGCACAGGCACACTGGCACACAGGGTTGTTTGGGTAATACTATTGTGCAAGCATTCCATGCAGATGGATGGCATTAATGGGATGAATGGAATGGAATCGGGCGACCGCCGGCAGGGCAAGCTAGGCGGAAACATATATATCCTTGACAGCTCTTGCATGAACATTGCATGGCGGGCATATGGATGCCTTTCCCAGGATAGCGCTACAAGCAGTGGTGAAGCGGCAGGATAAATGCTTCAGGGAACATACGCCTGACACTCACTTGACAGCAAACACAGACCGGAACTGGAGCAACATAGCGTTGCTGCATTTCAGCGTTGCAGACACTCCTTGCTTGGCGAAATCCGTTGAGCCATCCACAGGCGAGGGCTGCACCGTGAGCGCCACCACAAAGTCCGCTAACACCTGCGACCACACCATCCCATATACCGCATGTACTGCTGATTAGGTTCAGAAACAAGCATCGTGGCGTATTCATTCATCTGTTGGTGTGTGCACAGGGAGGCACATTCCATGCATTTGTCTCTCTGCACAACCCTCACTACCGTACTCACACCCATTGATGCTGCATGCTGCTTGGCACGGGAGGCGGCAGTGAATGGGTCAGCCGGTGACAACAGTGGTGCTAGCTGGCGGTTTTCCCAACCCAACAATGGCTCTAAGCAACACTCACCGCCGAAACGTTTGCACTGGAGCTGCCTGGGAACATGCTACGAGAGACGGTGGCGTTTGTGGTGTCATTCCCAAGCAGAGATGTGTCAGGAGGAACAACAATTGTGACCGCAAGATTTAGGACTGGCACCGTCCCGTTATTAGTTGCATTTGTGGGAGAGGTATCATTCTGCATAAAGATTGTCGTGTTGGTTGCATCGATCAACAGCACTGGAGGCGGAGGGGAGTTTAAAGGAGGATGGGGAGGCAGAGCAGGACTTGGCGGCGGCCGTGATGGTGAAGGTGATGGTGAAGGTGATGGTGAAGGTGATGGTGAAGGTGATGGTGAGGGTGGTGGGGACGGTGTTGGGGGCGTTGGAGGAGACTTTATAGAAGGTGAAAGCACAGGCGGGGGTGGGGAGGGAGGGGCGGGCGGAGGCGTAGCCGGGCACACCGCGCCAGCGCTGACATCCGCCAGCGTGACAGCTGCGAGCGCTGCGGGCACACCGCCACACACCGTCGTGCCCCTCACATCCATCTGCGTCAGTGAGTCCGCCAAGCCACCCGCCCAGGACGCAGGAATGCCACCCGTCAGCCCGGGGTTGGAGGACAAATCCAACACCGACAGGTACGGCAGGCCAGACCACGGCGCAGGCAAGCCGCCAGTGAGGAAGTTGGAGGACGCATCCAAGCGGGTAAGGGCGCTCAGCGCAGCGTAGGCGTCAGGGAGGGGCCCCGTGAGGCCATTGCCTGACACATCAAGCACTGCCAAGCTGGTGAGGGCGGAGAAGGAGGGCGGGAGCGATCCCGACACGCCGCCGTTGTGCGACACATCCAACTCGGTGAGGTGCGTCAGCTGTGACCACTGGCCCGGCAGTGCCCCCGACAAGTGGTTGCCCTCCAGCACCAGGGATTGCAGCGATGTCAGCGTGGCCAGCTGGGCTGAGAGTGTGCCCTGCAAAGCATAGCGAGTGACATCACATCATGCGTTAGCAGCAGTGGTGGCAAGCATGCCCAATGTTTCATCGGTGTCTGACCATGGTAGGCAGCCCAATAAATGTGTAGGATCAGCACAAAATGTGTGATTAACAAGGCAAGCGCTGAGTGCGGTGTCATGCACATGCACAAGCACTGCGCAGCGGCTTACCGTGATCCCCCAGTCTGTGAGGTTGACCGCCAGGATGGCACCGCCAGGACCACACGTCACGCCTTGCCAAGGGGGAGGGTCGCATGGCTGCGTGCCGCTGGTCCAGCCAGTGACGTTGACGGGCCATGCGGCAGAGCCGGTCTGCACAGTACGCACGACAACCTCACAATCAGTGTGGTGCTGAAACCTGGACAAGGCACAGACTTGGAGCATACATGCATGCAGAACGCGAGCATGACAGCAGTTTGCAGGGAACAGCTCGGAAAGATGAGCAAAAACAAAGGCACGTCAAGAGAGCATGCATAGACATCCCGCAACCTCCCCACATCAGCATGCCGAACACACATGCAGATGGCCGTCGCAGCGCAATATTCGCTTCACACCTTGAGCGACAGCAACACACTGTCCACCATCGGCGGGGGTGGGGAGGGAGGGGCGGGCGGAGGCGTAGCCGGGCACACCGCGCCAGCGCTGACATCCGCCAGCGTGACAGCTGCGAGCGCTGCGGGCACACCGCCACACACCGTCGTGCCCCTCACATCCATCTGCGTCAGTGAGTCCGCCAAGCCATCCGCCCAGGACGCAGGAATGCCACCCGCCAGCCCGGGGTTGGAGGACAAATCCAACACCGACAGGTAAGGCAGGCCAGACCACGGCGCAGGCAAGCCGCCAGTGAGGAAGTTGGAGGACGCATCCAAGCGGGTGAGGGCGCTCAGCGCAGCGTAGGCGTCAGGGAGGGGCCCCGTGAGGCCATTGCCTGACACATCCAGCACTGCCAAGCTGGTGAGGGTGGAGAAGGAGGGCGGGAGCGATCCCGACACGCCGCCGTTGTGCGACACATCCAACTCGGTGAGGTGCGTCAGCTGTGACCACTGGCCGGGCAGCACCCCCGACAAGTGGTTGCCTTGCAGCACCAGGGATTGCAGCGATGTCAGCGTGGCCAGCTGGGCTGGGAGTGTGCCCTGCAAAGCATAGAAAGTGACATCACATCATGCGCTAGCAGCAGTGGCGGCAGGCAGCCAGCAGTGGTGGCAAGCATGCCCAATGTTTCATCGGTGTCTGACCATGGTAGGCAGCCCGATCAATGTGTAGGATCGGCACAAAATATGTGACTGATCAGGCAAGCGCCGAGTGCGGTGTCATGCACATGCACAAGCACTGCGCAGCGGCTTACCGTGATCCCCCAGCCTGTGAGGTTAACCGCCAGGATGGCACCGCCAGGACCACACGTCACGCCTTGCCAGGGGGGAGGGTCGCATGGCTGCGTGCCGCTGGTCCAGCCAGTGACGTTGACGGGCCATGCGGCAGAGCCGGTCTGCACAGTACGCACGACAGCCTCACAATCAGTGTGGTGCTGAAAGCTGGGCGAGGCATAGACTTGCAGCATACATGCATGCAGAATCCGTGCATGGCAGCTGTCCGCAGGGAACAGCATAGTTGCAAGTTCAAACGCATGCTAGGAGATCATGCACAGATCTTTCGCACGCCCGCATATCAGCATGCCTAGAACACATGCAGCTGGCCGATGCAGCGCAATACTCGCTTCACACCTTGAGCGACAACAGCACACTGTCCACCATCGGCGGGGGTGGCGAGGGAGGGGCGGGCGGAGGCGTCGCCGGGCACACCGCGCCAGCGCTGACATCTGCCAGCGTGACAGCAGCAAGCGCTGCGGGCACACCGCCACACACCGTCGTGCCCCTCACATCCATCTGCGTCAGTGAGTCCGCCAAGCCAC
>BDDA01000484.1:62150-77018 GCA_001662385.1 Chlamydomonas asymmetrica | reverse complement strand
GGTATGTAAACACGGGGGGGGGGGGTCGCCATACGTGTGCGGCGGTGCGTGGTGTGTGTAAGCGAGTGTGTATCACATGCGCAGCGTTGCGGGCGTGGGGCGGGAGAAGAGCGTGGCGGGCTGGAAGGTGAGGCCCGCCTCCACACGCTTGTCCGCGGGCGGAACCGTCCAGGTGTTGAGGATGGGGTTGTACACGCCGTGGGGCGTAGGCGAGCGCGCCATGCTGCCGCCCGTGGCGCCCAGGCGCCGCTCGGTGGCGGCCTCCTGGTCCACGTATCGCGGGTCGCGCGGCGGCACGGTCCACTCGCCGCTGATGGGGTTGTGCGTGCCCCAGCTGTCGCCGTGGCGGTGCGCCTGGCGGCCGGGGCGGCCCACGCTGCCGGGCCGCGGCAGCACCGGGGAGGGTGAGGGGGAAGGAGAGGCGGCGGCGGCCGCAGGTGCTGGCGACTCTGACGCTGACGCTGCCGCGCCGTCCGATCCTGCTCCTGCTGCTGCTGGTGTAATGGGGGCGCCATCAGCGCTGCCGCGGGGATCCCCCGTCGCCAATGCGTGTATGTGCACCCGCTGCGCGGAGGCCGGGCGCAGCTTGTAGTCTCCGCTGCAGGCAGGTATAGCATGCACGGGAAGGAAATGGGATAGCTGGGACACTGGGCACACAGCAACGGATTTCGAAGCGGTTCATGGGCGCTGCACGGTTCAGTGTGACTTGAACATGGCGATAGCGGCTGAGCCAGTGTTGGGTCAGCCGCAGGGCCCAGGCTGCCAGGCGGGCGGAGCGCACAGGCTGCACAGCGCTCTCTCTTTGACCTCCTGCCCTGACCATGCAGCGTGCACCTCATCCGGATGGATATCTATGTTCAGTGATCAATTCCCAACACCGGCAACGTGCGGCGTGCGGCAGCATGGTAGCGCTGGCGTGTCCTGCATGCAATGCGGATCAGTGCCGTTGAGGACATGTGTGCTGCCACGTGTTGTGGTAGGTGTGTGGGTGTCTGGGTGATGGTGTGATAGTGGTGACGGTGTGGTGTTGGTGATGGTGTGATTAGAGTATTTGGTTCCCGTGGGGCCATGCAGTGTGCTTTCCGTGATGGTGTGATGGTGTGATGGTGTGGTGGTGGTGAGGTGACGGTGACGTGCGGGCGCAGTCTCACCTGATGGGGTTGAACGACATGCCGTCGTCCGCCTGCTTGCGCAGCCCGCGGTTGGTGCCGGTAGCTCGCTGGAACTCGCGCACCTTGCGCTCAACGTACTGCTCGTCAGGAGCCTGCGCAGCCGGGGGGGTGAGGGGGGTTGAGGGGGGGGAGCAAGCCAAGGCAGCGTGGCGGGACCACCGATCAATCAACACCGCACCAACGGCGGAGGCCAACCTAAGAGCTGTTGATGGCCATCAGGGACTACCGCCGGTGATGCATCCTAGCGTAGCATCAACACCCCCTTTTGACCTTTTCCCAACCACTCACACGCTGACATATCATGCAGCACACGCACGCCGTCATTGCCACGATGTGACAAGCGCCGCAAACCCACCCCTAACTGCTGTCGTTAACGGCACAATTAAACAACGCTAACAGTACCTCATCGCCACAGGATGCCTTGCTGAAATTTGGGATGCAGGGGCTCAGGGTTTGACCCACCTGGTTTGCTACCAGCAGGTTAGCTACAGCAGGACACCATCACGCACATGTGCGCGCGCAGTCGCACACCTACCTCCCTGTACTGATGAGTCAGCGGATTGTACTGCCCGCGCGCTGCCTGGATGCGTTTGTGCTCCAGGGAGGGCGACTCGGGCCGCGCGGGCCTACTGACGCCCTGCTGCTGCTGCTGCTGCTGTTGCTGAGTCGCCGCCGCGTGGATGGCCGAGTAGCTCCGCTGGTGCGGTGCACTGCAGGGGGGGAGACGACGAGGGTGCGACAACACACGGCAGGCAGCACGCGTGATAAACTGACAGCATGCTGGCAGCACGCGCGACGATGACAGTTTGGATGCAACAGGTGTGTGATGAGGACCGCGTGCACCCAAACCTGTCCTGTTACGCTGTTAGTGTGTTGTGATAGAAATAGCTGGGACGTGAAGAATTCAGCAAGGTGAAGGGCCAACGCACCGAACAGATCCACGCAGGATCGTGCAATGGGGGTGCATGACAAGCGCAATCCAGGCAGACGCCATCCTGGTCGGCACCAAGCTAAGGTGCACGCATGGATGCGAGCTTTTGCAACAAGGACGCATTCCGCGCTCCCACATCAACATGCGCAGCCCCCGTGTGCAGTGGGCGCGTCGATCTGCCCCGATGTGATAGCGCTGGTCAGCGATCGGCTACTTGTGCACATGCATGCGTACCCCCGCAATGTCGCTAAGGTCAGTGCGCTAGTGCTTGCGGTCATTGCTCAGAGTCCTTGCCTCACCTGCTAGGCCTAGCGGGCCTGCCTTGGCTGACCACGTCGTCTGTCGGCTGCATGGTTAGCGGGTTGACCACGCCGCTGCTGGGCGTCATCGCCTTACCGCGGCCCTTGTCCACGATGTGCCCTTGCTCCCAAAGCGTGAGCACGCTCCCCTCAGGCTGCATCCGGAAGCAATGGGCAGCACAGCTGTGAGATCCTTACTTTCAATAGGGTGAAGGTGCGCTCCGCAAGGCGCAAGCTGTTGCGTAAGAGAGCGTACTACCCCACAGCCGAACGATGTCAGCTGATGGAAGTTGTTGTTACAACTGGTGATGTAGGAGCAAGCTGCCCACAGTGTTATCACGTAGCCTGTGCAGGGTGCAACACACCTTGTTGTGGTGATACGGCTGCGAGGCCAGCCTTCTGTATGTTGATGCCCTCCTTTCGAAAGCAGCCTCGTCCCTTGTATGCTGGACATCCAGGTTCTCTGCGTTCTTGGCGGAGGGCTTGTACGGACGGTGCAGGACAGAGACTGGCTTTGCAGGCTGCAGCCACAAGCGCATACAAAACCGTTTGTCACTGTCGAAACTTGACATGCCCAAAGCAGCGTGCATGAACGATCAGCGTGTTAGCCTTGAAACCTGGATGGCAAGGAAATCAAGAAACCCACTCACTAGCGGGCTGCCAGCAGGTTGCTTCATGCTCGCCCTCAACAGCGCTGCCGCTCGTCGTCCATCCGCATAAAACTCCGTGGAAGCCCGCGAGCCAGCATAACCAGGGCTGGTGTTGCTCTTAGTTACATATGCCTCTGCATATGAGTTTATGACTGGGCCTTCGCTGGCACCGCCGTCCATTTCTGAGGTCCCTCAGAAAAGGCAGTCAACACCCAGCCCCGCCGGTTGACCCGGGGATGCGCGTCAAACTATTCCCAGCGCGACAGAGAAGCGCTTATCTACGCTTCAAGCAGTTTGGGTCGGCTTGGTCAGCACAGACGGGTGTTCAGCGAGTCGGGCAGTTACTGAAATGTCGAAACTGCCACAAAATGGCGTTGTCTCCTCAGGTCAGCAGCGTGGAGGAGAAAGGAGCAAGAAGCAGTCAGGAGAGTATAGCGCGTGTGTGTGGTAACTGCAATGATTTAGGTGTGGATGAGCTTGCATCTCATCAATACACGCTGTGCCGCTCAGATTGTGCACACCGTCGAATGTCTGAAATTTTGGAGAAGCCGCGCCTTGCTCACCTGTTACGTGCATTCCTAGGCGCAAGAAAAGAACGTGACCTGCGTGCTGCAAGCTAAACTGGCATGGAAGACGACATTACACGATGGTCTCGGGCCACTGGGCCGGTGGGCTTCAACACCGTGCATTTGCGTTCACTCAGGCTGTTTCAATATCAGCCCTGAGCACAACACCTACATCAGCTTGTGCACATACACCATTCCTTTTCACGGAAGGATAATTCATTGCTGTGGCATGCAGTGCTAGCAGTGCACAGTTCATGGCCCAGCACAGAGCGTGCGTGTCGACCAAAATCTCGTGGTGCAACGAAACAGGGCTATGGTTGTCGGGGCTGTCCTGACAAGCCAGAAGGCGTGCCAGTACGTGTCGCCTTCACCTCCAGCTGCAGCCCACTGCCGACCCCACCCGCCCCCCCACTGCGTCCTGGTGACCCCACGCCGCTGCCCTGCACACCCCTGATGCCCTCGCCAGCCACAAACCGACCGACTGCTGCCTGCTGCCCAGACGAATGACCAGATCCTGGACGAGCAGATGCAGGCCGTCCGAACCCGCCGGCAGAGCTGGGCAGTACACTGGTCGGGCTGCCAAGCGCGCTTCCGTTGCCGCTCCCACCGGAGTTCGCGCTGAGCGCCACCTGCAGCCGGGGTGACCCAGATGGGCCGGCCGGGCTGGAGCGGCCCGTTGCAGCGGCGCCGGTGGCGGCAGAGGCGCCGCGCAGTGCGCTGCCCGTCGCGGGGCCAACAGGCTGCCGCCGGGTGGGCGAAGTTGGCGGCGATGCGCCGGTGTACGGCTGCACAGTCTCACCACCATACGGGTGAGACTGCAGTGGTTGTTGGGGTGTGACGGAGCAGCTGGCTGGTGGCCCGCTGCTGAACACCGGCGCCAGCAGCGCCGGCGGCAGCTCCACCGCCTGTCGCATAATTGCATCGGTCGCCCACCGACACGCGCAATTCAGTAACCAGCCAATTGTGATTCGGTGATTGTCCAGCCGTGCAACGAGGGCGCGTGATTGCATGCACGTGTCTCGCCCATCATGCTTATCACTTTAAGTTTATAACAGATAGCATCAATTGCTCGGTGCCGTCAGCTCGGTGCCGTCAGCGCGGTGCCGTACAGTATGTGCACAGGGGGTGCACTGCATCGATAATTCGATATGGACATGTGGTGATGCTGTATGGCGCAGCACAGCACAGCACAGCACGCGGTGGCAGGCCAGCATGTAAGTGTGCGGGGGGCCCGCCTGCACTAGACACAGGTATAGATCAACGCATGGATAGCGCGGAGGGTCCATCCTGTCAGCGTGTGTCTCAGCACCCACCTGCACTAGGTCCGGCGCAAGCGCCCGCAGCGCGCTCAGCGTCGCCCTCAGCGACGCGTTCTCATCCCGCAGCGTGTCAGCCGCGGCGCGCTGCTCGTCATACCTGGCGGGGTGAGTGAGGAAGCAAGCACACATGTGTGTGAGCAGTCAAGTGCCAGTAGCGAGCAGTCCACAGTTCACAGGACACGGTGTACAGTGAGCATAGCCTACGCCTGACCCACGATGGATGCGAGCTTGTGGGAGCTGTGAAGGTGTGCGGGAGGGGGAGGGGCAGTTGAGGTCATGACTGCTCGTGAACAGCACCGGCTTGCAACGCGCACAACCAAACCTCCGATTGGCGAACCATCCCAGCGTTAGGGCTGTAGAGTTTTAGGGCTTTAGGATACACGCACGTCCCTATAGGGTTTAGGGTGTAGGGTTTAGGGTTTAGGAGTCTCCTCCCATCCTGTGCACCTCCCCCTCCCTAGCAGCTACCGGTGAGGCGCAGGTCAGTCAGTCAGGCGCAAGCCAGCATACCATACCTGCGTGACAGGATCTGCGCCTGCTGCAGCGGGCCCACCACGCCCAGGCCGCTCACACCCGCCGCAGCAGCAGCGGCAAGCGCGGCCCCGCCCAGCTGCTGCTGCTGCTGCTGTTGCGGCGTGTTGTGTTGCGGCTGGTGAGGCTGGTGGCCGTGGTGCATCATGGCGGCGGTGGCGGAGTGTGCTGCGCGTGTGGCGGCCGCCTGCTGCGCCTCAGAGTCCACCAGGCGCGCCAGCACCTCGGTCTTGAGGGAGCGCTCGTTAGCCAGCTCGGCACGCAGGCGGTTCACCTGCGCCAGGTGCATGCAGGGTGCATGATGGACACGCGATCACGTAATCAAGCAAGGGAGGGAAGGGGGAGGAGGGGAGGAAGAATAAGGGCGGTCCTAAACCCTAGACCCTAGAACCTAAACCCTAAACCCTAAAGCTTGCCCTGGATCATCGTTAAGCATGTCGCAATCAACAATGCTTGCCTGAGCGTGTGCGACCATGACAACAGCAAGGCAGCGCTGTCCCAGGAGCACATGATATGCAGGGTTTATGCAGCGGCGATGCAGCGGTGATGCTGGGATGTGCCTGTGCATTTGCGACCATAGCTCAGTTGCCTGATCGGCATGCCGATTAACAACAACATTATTGCCATACCGTCATCGATTACCATACCGTCCACGGTATGCCCGTCCATGTAGACACCAACAATCAACCCAACGAGCCAATTGTGTGAATCCTGAGCTGTGCACAGCGTGTGTGTGGCGCTCACCTCCTGCTGTATGGACCGCCGCTCCTCCTCCCACTGATCCTGGATGGCCTGGTACTGAGCAGCCAGCGCGTCAGCCGCTGCCTGCTGCTGCTGCTGCTGCCCGCCCAGCCCTCCGCCGCCGCCGCCGCCCGGCCCCATCGCGGCGCTGGCGGCCGCCGTCTGCTGGCGCTGCTGTCGCGCCTGCTGCAGCACCCCGCTTACGCGCTGCATGAGTCCCTGCTTGGCGCTCACCCACTCCAGCCACGCCTCGCGGTTGCGCGTCATGTCGGCGAGCTGATATGCGATACGACAGACACGTAGACAGAGCATTGGCAAGGTAAAACGGAGATACCATGAGCAAAGCCGCATCTCTGTATGGCACCACTGCACTGCATCATTGATTCATTGTACGGATCATTGGTAGAGTCACCACGAATTCAGGTTTGTTAGGTTTGGATATTCTGACGTTCGGTGCATTGAGCACAGAAGCCCCCAGGCATGGTTACGTCCACTGCTCCTGACTCTTGACTCTAATGCAGGCGGATTCCGGCCGCCATCATCATCATGGCAACTCCACTGCCGAACTAATCATCCACGCAACATGCATCAGAGCCAGATGGGACAGACCTGCCATCAGCCCCTCCAGCCCCCTCTGCCCCCTCCTCCTCACCTTTGCCTTGAGCGCCTCAATGCGCGGCTGCGTCCCCACCTTCCACCTCAGCAGCTTCTTGTTGGACGCCAGCGCGTGGCGCAGGTCGCCTGCGGACTTGGACGCCGCCGCCGCCAGCAGCTCCAAATCACCCTAGAGCGCACGAGAGCACAAACGTGCACGCGCGCACGTACCAGGCATACACATCCGATTATGCGGTGACGCTGTGCGGCATTGCGTACCGTACCTCTTCCCCGATGCAGGCGGCGCAGGGTGCGTGCTAGCATTAGGTGACTAGTAGCCGGGCAGCTACATACATGCTACATACTTGGACACCCAATATTAGGCTGGTAGAAAGCACCACGCAGGCCCTTAGAAGTGGTAGCAGGCACCAGGCAGGCACCAGTAGCTAGGCACCAGTCCTAAGGCACCTGCATGACAATCGGACGCCCAATGTCAGGGTGGCAACAGGCACCAGGCAGGCACCCTAAACCCTAAACCTTAAACCCTAAACCCTAGGCACCAGTCCTGAGGCTTGCCAGTCACTGAGTCAGGCAGGCCCCCCTGCTGTACCTGCACCTTCCCCCCCCTGTACCTCTCCCCCCCCTATACGCACCTGCGTCGCCGCCAGCTGCGCCGCCGCCATCTCCGCCGCCAGCTCGTGCGCCTCACGCGCCTCCCACAGCTGCCCCTCCAGCGCCTCCACGCGCGCGCGCGCGCCGCCCACCTCCTTCATGCACGCCGTCAGGAAGGCGCTGGAGCGCATCTTGAACCACGCCTGGACCTGCAGGCACGTGTATGTGTGCATGTGTGCATATGGTATGTTTTGTTATGCTATGCTATGTTACGTCTGGAGCGTACAGTATGGCCAGGGGGCCGGCATGCAGGCGCAGCCATGCGGCGTGTACGGAGTAGAGGGTCAGCGCCGGGAAGAGAGAAAGAGAGAGGTTACATCTGCACATTTCCCAGGTCAGTATAGCTGCAAAGTGCAAGGCTCAAATGAGGGCTGCATAGTACCATTAGGAACGGCCCGCTTGTGAAATGGTGAAGGACAGGACGCGCTGGGGCACAGTACACAGCACACAGTGCATAACAAAGTACACCGCCCAACCTGCAGTACAATACACCGCCCAACCTACATAGTACACCGCCCACCACCACCGCAGCTGGTGTGGTCACCTCACCTTTGTGATGGTGCGCTCCAGGTCCAGGATGTGCGTGGTGGCCTCCTCCAGCTGGCGCTCCAGGCCCAGCATGCGGCTCATCTCGTCGCTCACCTTGACGCTGCCGCTAGCGTGGAAGGCCTTGGCCAGCGTCTCGCGCCGCACCTCGATCAGCGCCTCCAGCGCCGCCTTCTGCAGCTCGCTCTTCATGATGGACGTGTTGGTCCTGCAACGGGGGATGCGTGTGATGTGATGTGACATGTCGAGCCGTATGATGAGGCGAGCACAGGAGCCGCAGAGGTGATGGCAACAATGGGGAGGGGGAGGGGGAGGGGAATACGCCATGGATCCCGCACGCACCATCCGCAAGGGTGACACCAGGGTTTTGGATTAGAGATTAGGGTTGAAAGCGTGGTTAGGGGTGAACGGTTGGGGTTGGGGCGCAAGTGCGAAGGCTTCATCGCGCGCCCAGTACAACGGCAATGCAATGCGCAGTGCGATATGCATTCAGTCCGCATTCAGTCCTCATCTACAGGGGAGTGCTGGCCTCTGCTAGGACGCTCCATGTGTAGAAGAATCTAGAGCCATGCATTCTGTACCGCACCGCACCAACCTGGCCACCAGCAGCTGGTTGTTGAGGTCGTCCACCTGGCTGGCGTACTGGCGCTGAGCCTCCAGGTAGGCAGCCTCAAGCGCACGACGCGCCTCGTCGCCTGGGGTGTGGATGCATGGCATTATGTCGTGATGCGGGGTTGCCGAGGCATAAACCAGAAGATGATACGCGGTGATTGACGTAAACGCAAGACGAGATTATGCGCTTACACGCACTAAGCTTGAAGCTTCAAGGGAAGACGCTGACGTGCGGCCCTAAATGTACAGTATGGTCTTGGCACCAGCATGCAAAGCAGGCGGAGGAGCGTGGATGACAGGCTTGATTGTGCCTTGCAGCACCGTGGCAGCGAGCTGAGCCGTCAGGGCGGCTGGCAAGGGTATGCCTAGTGCTGCGTGGCATGCAACGCAATGCAACAGCAGCTGTGATCACCAAACGTATTACCGTACGCAAGCGTGCCAAGCCGTGCTAAGGCGCCAGCAGCTGCGCCATCCATCATGTGCGCGTGCGAGTGGCCCCCACCTGATCTCGCCACCGCCCTGCGCGCCTGCGCCAGCTCCGTCAGAAGCGACATCGCGCGGTCAACCACCTGCATGCGCCACGGTGGTGGTGCAGATAAAACAAGCCCAGATAAACCCTAAACCCTAAGAGTTTCGAATGTCGGAGGAACCAACACCAAGTCATGCTCGCAGGTACCTCCTGCACTCGTTGGCTACCTGATTGGTTACCGGGTGCACGCATCGATTCCTGATGGGTGCCCGACACAGTGCGGTGCGTCGCCATACGCACACCACACGCACACGAGCACACACCCTCACACACACACACCCGATCACACAAACACACACTGCACGGCCCCACGGAAAGCGTACTGCATGGCCCCACAGGAACCAAATATTGTAAAAACACTTGCACACAAACAAACTCTAACGCGCCCACCGCAGCCCTGCGCACCTGCGTCTCGACCTTGATGGCGTGGCGCCGCATGAAGGTGTCGGTGTCGGCCGCCAGACCCCCCACCGCCTCCTCGAGCTCGCCTACCAGCCCCGCGTACCCCGCGCGCTCACGCGCCGCCGCCGCCGCCAACGCGCCCACCGACGCGCGCGCCGACCCCGCCAAAGCGCCCGCCGCCTCCACAAGCCACCGCGCCACCTCCTCCCCGCTGAACTCGTACACGATACTATCACTTCCGCCGCCGTTTCCGCGGCGGTGGCGTGCGGTGAGCCGCCGTACGAGCGTCGCCAACGGGCCCTGCACCGCGCGGTGTGCGCTTAAAAGGTCGTCGGTGAATGATTTTACGCCGGAGGAGCTCGCGGCGGCTGCCGCGTTGGCATTAGCGGCGGCAGCGGCGGCGGCGTATGCATATGCGGAGCCCGCCGCGACGGCTGCCGCTGCCGCTGGGGAGGAGGAGGAAGCGGGGGACGCGGCGGTCGCGTCTGCTGCTGCTGTTAAGGAGGATGGGTGCGGGCTGCGGAGCGTGATGGGTGCGCTGGAGGTGCGGCTGGCGGGGAGGGACGCCGCGGAGGCGTTGGCGTGCAGCGTGCTGCCTTGCGGCGTCAGGCCGGCATAGGAGATGGTCACCGCCGCTGCCCTCAGGCCTGTTTGCATGGAGGCAGCCGATGATGACACATGTTAAAAACCATAAACATAGCGCTGCTGTACAACTACACTAGTACTTGAGGTAGGTAGAACGCACTGGCTGTAGGTCTGTAAGAGCACTAACAAGGGTGATCCTGCGCCCAATGCATGTGTGTTGGGGGACTTGAGGGGCGTATTGGCACGCGTCCTTGCATGCATGCACAGTTACGAAATGCTGGCACCAAGCGGGGTCCACACAGAGCGGCGAGGGCGGGCGGAGCAATTGTTGGTGTGTGTGTTTGACAACCCGGATCTGTCCACATCTGTCCACATCTGTTATGTCGGCCCTCCCTCTACCTCTGCTGTGCCCCTCTCCCGCCGTGCCCTCCCCCTCTCACCCGCTAACTGCGCGCAGTCCTGGTCCAGGCGCAGCAGCGCCACCTGCACCGCCTGCATGTCCAGCGCCTGCTTGCCCGCCACCAGCCCCGCCTCCACGACCCGCAGCTCGGATGAGGCCCAGCAGGGGCTGGCCGCAAGCCACACGGGCTGGCCCTCCTGCGCGGCGCCGCCGTCACGGGCGGCGGCGGATTGGTCGTCGTCGGCTGGCAAGCCGCGCTCCTGTCATACAATGATGATAATCGAGCCGGCGGATCACAATCACGGATCACAATGGATTTGCACATACTGTTGTACCTACTAACATGCAGGCAACTTTGCGCGTGGTCACACTGGTGTTTATGCTCCCAATGGTCCCCAGCGTGTACACAAATTGTTTACACAGATGGAAACCGATCGCAGCAAAAGGTGTACCGCACGGCTGGCACATCGTTTGCACGAGCAGTTTGCGCGCTGGCTCGTACCTTTGCCGCCTGACGCTTGGCCTGCAGCGCGGTGGCCGCCGCCAGCAGCGCGCGTGCCGCGGGCGCGACCCTGGCCTCGTATAGCTCCTGCAGCGCCGCCACGGTGCGCTGAGGCGGCGCAGCCACCAGCAGGCAGGGCGGAGGGCCGCAGTGGTACCTGCACAGCACACAGCACATAGCACGTCACAGCGCAACACAGCACAGCAGGCAAAGAGCACAGCATGCCCGCTGTCAGGTGCGTTGCGTTTGTAACAATGGAATGCATCCAGGCATTGGTGCAACCGTCGGATGATGCCAATCAGGGTGGCCCACGAATCAACAACACTGCTGAAGCTTGGAACATAAAAGCACATGGGATCGAGGCCATGGCCGGACGTCCGCAGGCAACATCAACTGTACAACATGCCGACATGTGCGGTACATACCAACATGGGTGCAGGTCAAGTGGATGCGCGCGTTCGCCTGGTTGGTTGGGCCATCACTGACACACCCCACCCCACCCCACCACCCCACCACCGCCACTACTGACCACTACCACCACAGTCCCACCTGCGCAGGTACACCTCAGCGCGCGGCGGCGTGAAGGGGAACTGCTCCGGCGTCTCCATCAGCAGCGCGCGCCACGCGACAGCGTCACGCACCCTGCAGCCGGGGCAGCCACACAGACACGCCAAGTCAATATGGACGCATGCACACGACGAGTGCTGCGCGGGAGAGCATGCATTGGTGGGGGCGTTTAGCGTTGAACGTTCAGGGGTTCACATGTGCATGTGATTTGTGAATTGTGATTGTGCAGGTGCTGGCACACAGCTCACTAGCGGGTGTATGCGACAAGGCCGCATGGCGCTCCCCACACAGCAACCTGATCACTGCTCAATCATCGCTCATGCCGCACCTCAATCACCTCCGCCTCTCCAACATGTCACGATCACCTCCCTCAACACGCCCGCTGCCATGAGCCCTCAATGAGTCATCCATGGATGACCACCTCTGCATCAACTGCCAGCCCGCCCGCCTCCCGCCTGGATGGCTATCTGTCCCCTACCTGGGTTCCCCCCAGATACCTCGCCCTGCCCTCCCCACAGCATGCAAAACGGCGCCGCTCAATGCCCGGCAAAGACAGCGTCTTGGGGGCCGTATGACTGCCCTTCGCAGCCCCTCCGCCTGATACAACCCCTTGGCCCTTTCCCTTCCGCTGCCCCTTCCCCTCCCTGGCCTCACCCGCCGCAACATCAGCGCTGCTGAGACAAACCCTGAGCCCTACAAGGCTCAACCCTGACCTCGCTGCCCCGCCGCCCCCCTCCCTCCCAGGCCTCCCTAGACACCCCCCGCCGCTGGCCCCCTCCCTGGCCTCCTCCCCCCCCCTACTGGTGCTCACCTGTCATGCGCCCACATGGCCGCCACCATATACTCACACAGGCCAAGCGCCTCATTCGGCTGCGTCGTCATAGGCACCCTGCGGCCAACACAACGCAACGCAAGGTGCCCGCACGTGCGTGTGTGTGGCGGGGGGGAGAGGGCGGCGGGCGTTGGTGGGGGCAACTTGTCAGGCCGGTGCAAGCTGATCACGCCTAGGTAAGCATGAGTCGACCTGGAGCAGCGTGTCAGGGCTGCTGGCCAGCTGGCCTGCTGCCTGGCCTTGCTGCCTGGCCTTGACAGGCCGGACGCAATCACAAAAACGAACTATGATAAGCACATATGATGAGCAAGGCCGATCCATCCCATACTCCCATCACACCGGAGCTTGTGAATCGTCCGGCCTGGTAAACGGTACTCCTGATATACTGAACGCAGCCTGAACCCTGAAAACCCTTACCCCCAAACCCTCAACAGCCACCCTCCGATCCCGTCTCCTCGTCGCCTGTGTGCTGAGAGGGGCTGCAGCGCGTCAACGCTCTTTGGCGAGCAGCACCGTATAGTCGTATACACATTCCCTCTCCCACACGCGCGCAGCCCGCTCCGCCAAGGGATGGAGCGAGCAGTACACATGTGAGCGAGAAGGAATCTGTACGCACTATGCAGTGCTGCTCGCCACAAAGCGCGAGCGAGCGGTTTGCTTGTATTTTGTATTGCTAGGAGTCGGATGGCAGCGCCTCTCTCACCTGCACTCCGCCAGCGAGCGCTCCAGCGCCATGTGCACCTTGGTCACCGCGTTGTGCACTGCCAGCCGGTCCGCGTCAGGCAGGCGCAGGCACGCGCCGCCCCGCCCCAGCCACCACCACCGCCACGCCGCCGCGCACCCCGCCGCCGCCGCCCCCGCCAGCGGGTTCCCAAACTCCCCACCGCCTTCTCCCCCACCTCCCCCGCCACCACACGCCGCAGCGCGCGCCATGCCCCACTCGTACATCCCGGAGATGTGCCATGCGGCGTGTTTGGCGGGGCCGGCGGCGAGCATGGCATCCCGCGCCCGCGCCGTGCCCACGAGCGCCGCGGTCACGAGCACGCCTAGCTCTCGCTCCAGGTGGGGGATCACGTGGCGCGGCAGCACGGCGGTCGCCTCGTTGCCGGCGTTGCCGAGCGCCGCGGCGGCGACCTTGTTCGCGCCTGTTGATGATGATGACATGGCGGCGGGCGCAGCGGCGGCGGATGGGTTGACGGTGGGGGTTGCGAGGTATTTGAGGCGTCCCTGGAGCTTGGCGATCTCCGGGGCCAGCAGCGCACCCGGCAGGAACGACGCCGCTCGCGCAAGCACCCGCACCTGTCCAACGACAGCAAATGGCACACGACAGCAACTGATGGTGGGATGAGACCTGACCCAGACTGCAACGTGGAGAGCAGGAGATATAACACTTAGCACATACTTTGCAGCTAGTTATTATCTTGCTTCGTCACACAGACAAGCAGAAACAATCGGCCGGTGGGCGGTGCGACGGTGAGACAATGGTATGGTGGAACAAGACAAGCAAGCCATATATGAGGTTCAGGCACTTGCGCTCGTAGCCTTCGAGCCCACAATGCAAGCCTCTTGGCTGACCCGACTCAGCAACGGACGGATGGCAGACAACCACCCACATTATGGTATGGTATGTTACATCAGGAGCCACCCACACTATGGCAGCAGGCGCCTCCCAGCCCGCACCTCGGATTGGCGATAAAGGTCGCCGCCGATGTGCCCGCTCGTTGCGCTCGCGCCGCCTCCGCCGCCGCTGGCCGGCAGCCCCGCGAACGACCCGCTGCTCTGGCTGGCGCGGCTGGCCCGCCGTCCGCCGTTCTCTGCTCCTCCCCCCGTCCCCGACGACCTATCCCGCTCCCCCGCCCCCGCCCCGCCTGGAGCAGCCGGCATGGAGAGCAGCGGCAGCTTCGGCAGCACGGCCGTGCCCGCAGCGGCGGCGGTGTTAGGCGCGAGGCCGGCGGTGTTCCCGCTGACGTCAGCGCCCCGCGCGAGCAGGTGGCCGGGCGGCAGCAGCGCGGCGTGCAGCATGTGCTGGTGCACGACGCAGGCGAGCAGGCGGGCGATGCGTGCACCGCCCTCCATGAGCGTGACGCCGCGCTCGCCCAGCTTGTGGTAGTGCGCGCCGGCGGCCGCCAGCACGTCCCACTGGCTGGGCAGGCCCCACACGTGGTCCAGGCGCACGCCACCTGCCAGGGAAAGAGGAATACACAGTCATGACAGCAATACATTTGCAGTACAGCAGAAGTATCGGTGTGATGGCTGTTTTGGCGGTTCGCCCAGCGTTGTTGATCACGAGGGCCCGATCTGAGGAGTTGGTCAGCGCACAGGTTTGCACCACTGCCATGCTGTATGCAATCGTATGAGCAGCGTAGCAGGCCAGCAGGCGGTCATCAGGCCACAAGCTTCTGCCTCTGCTGCATGCAG